>MU253913.1:0-53781 GCA_019669825.1 Calycina marina | reverse complement strand
CAAAAATAAAAAACGAAACAGGGTGATTCCCGTTGTTGTGGCTCAGGCTGATAAGCCATAGCAGATAGCGCACTGAGATATCAGAGGCAGATTTCCTCAAAATGTTAGAGCACTAGGCACCGCCATCGTGGAGTTGATGCAGAAGTACACCCAGCACGGAGTCGTCGGAGTGGAAAACTTACTTCAATAGCTTTCCGATTCCGAAGCAGTTGCGTTTTTGTTAGAGACTACGTCGGCTGTGTCTACGTCGGCTGTGTCTACGTGTGAATTGACAACAGTAAGCAGACCCAACAGTCAGTCGTTGTAAGTTAACAACATCAGGATACATTGTTTAGCCTCACATGCCGGTAGGAAGACCTGGCAGCGCTAGTTTGTCTAGCTGAGGTTTCTGCTTGTAGAAATCATTCCTGAATAGATAATCACTGCTAAGTGCGTTTTTGGGAAAATCACTTGTTTCCTTGTAAAGCATACAAAGCATATTCAATCCAAGATAGCATAGCTGAAGTAAAAGCGCAGCGCAGCTCTATGGTCGTCCTATGGCGCGTTGACGACTAAGAGCATTTGGATAAATCAGATGCTTCAGCATCTACAGTCAGGCACTTCTGACGACTGTTCCGACATAATGGAGGCACTGAATAAGGGTAATCATTAGAAAATGCCGCCAGCGGCAGCAGAATATCCTTCTATAGCATCTATATTAAGCATAGTCAATACGTAGACAGATAGATAAGACAAAGAGAAGAGAACGGGTATGGCCTAAGAAAAAGATCAAGATAGGATTAGACAGAGGCAACTATACTCTGAGAGAACACAGCAGACAAGATGAGTACTAATCAAAGGCTAGCCCTAAAGAGTAATAAGCAAGGTATGGCTCTCAATTTACTATGCGCAGAGTAGAGAGATGGCTGTTCTGGGGTTATAAATGAGTGAGCGAGTGCCACCGCACCACGCATAGCATTCTTCCAGGTACGTGACAGGAGACATTTATTATAATGTACTAGCTGTATACCAAGCTTCTAGCAACATAGAAGATGTTTTAGGAATCGAATATGAAAGTGTCTGAATAAGGTTTCCACCCCTATTTTAAGCGAGAGTTTATTGATCGATCGTTCGGTAACACGAAAGTTCCGGAACAGCGCAGTGCTAATAAGTGCATGGGTTTGGTCGTCTCTATGCTTCGTGGTGTCTTACAATGCTGCAGACCCCCGAGAAGACCTATGCTCATGTTGTGTCCCTCACTATCAGCGGGTTGTTCTTGCTTGGCTTGGAGGCTACTATTCTGCTCCATGCCAAGTCAAACATGAGCCATGTCACTCCACGGTGCTTCACCGCGCTGAAGCAGCTGAACGAATTATACTGGTAGCCGTCCTGCACACACTAAAGGTATCATCAACCAGATGCTACCAATGGGGAATGCCAAGGCAGCGCTCCTTTAGGAGAAGCCAGGTAGTGCGCTTATGGTGTAAACCCTATGCTCGTCCGCACCGCGTTCGCTAACTCGATGGGAACACAACGTACTCCGATGGATTGAATCTCTGTAAATCAGACAGTCAATAGTTGGTCATTGAATGTTCGTAAGACTTGTTTCAATATCATGATGTCTACAACTTGAATCCACCAGCACCCTTTGGTGCAGCGGAGGCTTGTATCTTTTCCCCATCAACATTTCTGACATTTCCTTTCCTATCAATGATCTTGACGCCTCCCTTCTTGAGCTCTCCGAGCATCTCTCTGTTTGCTTGTTTCTTCTTACCCTGAACTCTTTGGTTGAGTTCATCACCGCCTCTCTTCTTGATTCTCTCCTTCTCTCTCCTCCGCCTGCGTAGCTTTTCTTCTCTTGTCATTTCTTGTCTTGCGACAGGTGCACCACTCTTTGGCACAACCTCGCCCTTCTCGATGCTATCCTTCTCTTTACCAGCTTTGTAGATTTCTTGGGGTGCCAGCATGCTCTCTCCGCCACTGACACCTGCTGCCGTCGTAGGCTGTGCATCTTCCATCGAAATTGTGGCTACATCGCTCACAATTGCTAAGCTTGGAGCGGCAGGCTTTGGCTTGTATGACCAGCTACTGAGAGCATCTAGTTTGGCACCGGCTTCCTTCCACAGACCCTCGATCTCGGTCTCCGCCTGCCGGACTTTCTCGTCCGCCTTGCTGACATACGTATCTGGGTTATTGTTCTTTACGTGCTCTTCCTCGTACATTTCGGCAAGACTCTGCTTTGGCTTGCTATCGTCAAGCTCAAATGCACCACGTCGGGTGTTTGCCGGCGTACTCAACGAGTCCGGACGCCGCCTTAGAACTTCGTCAAACTCTTTAGCTAAGATACGCCGTCGTATGAGATCTTCAATCTCTTCGTTCACTTCGGCCGTGACTTCTGGTACCGTCTTTCCAACATGCTCAAAGTCGAGCTCTTCATGAATCAGAGAGTCCAAGGGCCGATCCGCTGCCCGAGCTTCACCAGAAAGCGTCCAATCCCGCTTTGCGACGGACATTGCTTCGAGTCGTCGGATTTCCTCCAAAGTCTTAGCTTGCCTGCGCTCATGTGCTGATCTTCGCGATTTGGGGTCTGCTGGGTCCAGTTCTGATAGCGCATCGTCCGAATCGTCCTTATCGGACATGTCGTCAAACAAGTCCCTGTGAGTTGCAGCTTGCGCTCGTTCTATTTCTGCAGCTTCGTCTTCTGGGTTTTTAGCTTGAGCTTTGCGAGCTATTCTTGCCAGATAATCTGCCTGCAGCTCTTTTTTACTTGCTTTCCGCGGTGGTGGCTCGAAAAAATCTTTGTACAGAACTTCATTCGTATTGTCTCCTGGCTCATCAATGTCATCCATATCGGCGTCCTCCTCGTCGTCGTCACTAGCAACCTCAGGCGCATTCAGGTTTGCGTTTCCAAACGTTGGGCCATCTTCGTCGGAGCTGTCTCCATCCTCCCCCTCAATTTCATCCACAGCTGCAGCACGTTTTGAGCTCGACACGGCCTTCATGGGTATTGTGGTTGGATCTTGTTCCCAATCAATATCTTCCTCATCACTTGCTTCACCAGTATAAGGATCTGCTGTAGCATCCTGCCTCTCCAGGTACTCGGTCTGCTTGTTGAAATCGTCTATCGAGAAAAAGCCGTCGTTGAGCCCGTGCGGATCTTCGATAAACACCCCAACGGGAACCTCCTCTTCATCACTATCGTCCTCATCATCGAAGTTATTCTGCTCCTCGTCGAAGGCCTCCTCTTCACCGTCTACTTCCCCGCTCAATTCGCCATTATGCTCGAGTTCTTCGTCGTCAGAGATGTCCCCTCCATCCCCCTCAAGATCGAGATTCTCATCAGAACCAATCTCTATATCCTCCTCTTCAGAGCTAGCATCTACCAATTGTTCATTGGCATCATCGGTCAAGTTCAGCCCTAATTGTTGGCAAGTAACTTGCGTATCCTCAACCAAAGCCTCAATCACCCTCCTAGCCTGTTCCCAGACCTGCCCAACCTCAAATCCATTCGTATGCAGCTTTCTTATCTTAAGAGTCGGCTCCTCACCCTGATCTTTCTCTCCCCTTTTCCTCTTCTTCCTCATCTCCTTCTGTCTCTGCAGCTGCTCTTCTCCCAAATCGCTAGCGAAAGATTCCAAAATTCCCTTCGCCAGGTCAAGGCCAGCCGTGCATATCGTTGGAGAAAGTGGTGCGTATCTTCTGTCCTCGGCAAGTACTTGTAGGATGTTTGGCATTGCGGTTGTGGAAGCGGAGCTTTTGGAGCTGGAAAAGAAGGAGTTGACTACTGGGTTGGATAGGGCAGTCATTGTATGGGAGGTGGAAGTCATGGACGACGAGGCGCTGTCTGCCTTTGCCATAACTGAGACTGCCTGCGATTCTGGTGAACAAATTTTTGGAAATTATCTACTTTCGGCGATAACGTCAGTCCAATCACCACGTGACGCTTGGCATCGGCTTCCTTGTCGGGAAATTTATTCTTTTATATTATTGCTCTGCACCAACGTCGTGGCGGCTGGAGAGATAGCTGGCATTACCTCTCTGGTGAGCATCCGCTGTGTATGCTCTTCTTATGGCCAGATAAGAGGAAGATAGCTTGTGCTGTCAGGTTCGAATCCTGCAGCTGCCACCCCGTCATGTTCAAGTCAACAGCGTGGCTAGTAGGACGACGGGCGAACGACTCGCGCACTCGATCCCCGACGCCCTTAGGGCATGACATAGTGGCAGATGGGATTCTGCTGGGGGCGGCCACGGGCGGTGGTCAGCATTGGAGGAAGGTGGCTGCAATGAAGCTTTCGTGCAAGCCGGTAGCAACTCCTCAGGGTTATCCTACCTCAATACAGCCTCGATCAAACCACCTAGGTCTCAGACGAAGTAACTCAAATTACAGAACTACATTTCATATTCAAAGAACACACAAGTCTGGGAATCTGGGAGATTGGGCGAGAGAGAACGTTGTCGGGAAGGTTTTCCCCTGAGAGGATCAGGGGAGTCTTGGAATCACAGTCGCTGTGGCCAGCGGAGTTGCAACATGGCTTCATTGTGGTCGTAGCCCACTGAGTATCCAGGAAGCGTAGTCATAGGAGGACAAGCTGGCCTCCGCAGAGCCTGATACTAATGCCACAAATAAAGCACTTCTGTCAGCGTGTATGTATGTATACGTAGATAGAAGCCAGACTGCTCAGTGGAGGAGGTTTCTGGTCACACGAGTGTGATGAAGTGTGGTGCATTTCCCGAGGCAGATGCACTTCGGCAACTGGTGCCAAAGCTGAGCCATTCCGGCATAGCTGTCTTAAAAGACGGCTGGATCCGTGTATGATAAAATCAATCAATCATGCACCAACGCCGTATTAGGGTTTTATTACACTTAAATTTGCTAGGTTTTATTGGAACATTAAGTATGTTCTGATGCGATGACCATCCTTCATGCAAATCAGCTAGCTACCGGAGAGCTTCATGCCTGCAGGAGAGCTCTTTGTCTCGTATTCTTATCTTACTCACTCATCTTGCAATGTCTCTGTCTCGTCCAATGCTCTCAGCACTTCTTCAATCTCTCTCGGATCACTGATTCCCCAGACTCCGCCACCTTTGATATCATCTCTCCCTCTCATGCCAACCTCTTTTCCTACTAGGTTCCGGCCGACTTTGCCAGGGCCAATGCCTATCCATCTCCTCACATGCTGTTCTTGGTCCAAATACTTGATCGAGTCCCACCATCTCACTGTCTCGACGCATTGCCTCGCCCACAAGTCCTTCAGACCTTCCTTGCTGTGGAAGGGTTTGGCCGTGACGTTACTCACACACTCCATTACACCAGGAAATGTGACAATGTCCTGATCCTCTCTGCCCTTAACTTTACTCTTCCCCTCCAGCAACCTCCGCATAGCTGTAGCAGCGGGCTGCATCAATGGGCTATGAAACGGACTATCACCTTTCAACGGCACCGCTCGCGGATCGTGACCACCGAACTGCCGTATATGAGTAATCAGCGATTGTATCATTGCCATATTCCCACTCAACACAATCTGATTCTTGCTGTTCTCATTCGCAATCAACACCTGTTCTATCGGTGGCGCTTCCGCACTCTCGACTTTCGTACCCAGATTATGGTAGCCGAGGAACTCATGTATCGAGGAGACGAGTGAAGTCAGGTGGTCCGGCTCCGTGACGAGCGCAACCATGCCGTAGTCACCACCGTATTCTTCTCGTGCTTTCTGAGAGCAGCGAGCCATTATTAGAGCACGCTCGCGCACAAGTCGCAAAGAGTCTTCGTAGTGCACATATCCCCCGATCACCAGAGCAGCAAATTCTCCCAGTGAATGGCCAAGTGTGACATCAACGCGCTCGGTAGTCTTGAAGCCGAACTCCTGCTCAATGACTCGGAGAATGAGAATGGAGGAGGCCATTATGGCTGGCTGTGCGATGCCTGTGGCTGTCAAGCCGCTGTTTGGTCCTTCTTTTATGACTTTGGAGAGCGAGAAGCCCAATATATGGTCAATTTCTTCGACGAGCGGTGTTACGGTTTTGGGGAAGGCTTCGAGCCATGGTGTTAGCATTCCGACTCTTTGGACGCCCTGGCCTACATATTGTTAGTATAGCTTCGTGCCATTTGGCTCAATAGCTGTACCAGGGAAGAACATCGCAGTCCCCGGCCGCGATGAGGAAGAGGAGGCATAACGTGCGCCATGCGGTGAAGATTTACACAGCTGATGTTGCAGGCCATTCTGAGGAATTGAGGTGCGAATGAAGGGAGCTGGCAGACATTGAGCCTTGCTGAAGAACCTGTACAAGCCAGACGCTTGGGGCTTCATTGTAAGAAGCTGCAAGCAAAGGGAGGAATCATAAAATATAGTAGAACATCAATCTGGTGACTACGGGGTGGAACGTATGTTCCTCCATTGATGTGGAAGTGGTTGTACGATGAGATCAATAGTACGCAAGGCTGGCAATATTCGGCTTGGGTCTCGTCAGCCAAGAGTGGTGTAATTTTCCAGAATGGAGCACCCATGATTCCGATAAGCCCATCACTTTCCTCGCACGTGATCTCTCTTTCTTTGTTTCACTTCAAGGTAGCTTCATTGCTGACAAGGTAGAACATGAACATGAGCCTGCAGCAGTTATTTCTAATATCTCAAGCTCTTTAATCGATTTAAACCACGGGGTATCCAATATCACAAGTCCAGTCTTTCATGTCCTTCAATTCTTATTGATAAGTTCTCGAGTTAATCGTTACGTTTTGGCAATCATGTACCAGCTAGCAAAAACAAAAACACTCAAGATGGTTGATCCTGTTTTCCTATGGCAAAATAGGTCCAACGGCATCGGCACGGCAGTTCACCCCTCATGCGACCAGATATTGAGCGAGAAGAAGCTCGATACCCCCTGTACAACCCAAATGTGCATGAGAAAATGTGTAGGTGTGCAGTCCAGTCCGATATAAAATTGACGACTTAGAGTGAGAGTCTACCTCGCACAAAAGTTCTCGACTAAATGGCATATCGGGACATGAAAGACACACTTCACTCGAAGTGTCGAGCACATATGTGTACGGCATTGTAACTTGGAATAAACCCAGCGATTCCGCGACAAAGGACCAAAGAGCGGGTGTACAGCATACTTCTCAAATGAAAGGTCGATGCTTACCTGGATAATTTCGTAAGGCTAAAGAAGTCTTCACGTTGTATTAGCGTCTTCAGATTCGGCAAAGAGTTCAATTGTGAGACCAACCCTTCAAAGTGACAAATCCATGCACGAGCTCCAACCATCAATCTGCTCTCCCTAACGCCCTCTCAAAATACATGGCATAGTACGGCTCGTGAAAATCCCTTGAACTTCTGTATGACCTCGAATCACAATTCCTAGTAGCGGTACCTGGTCGAATAGTCCTTCGGGCTGATTACCAAACCACGACCCTTCTTTGCACCACGATAGATTGTCTCGATGATATCGATCAACTCCTGCTTGTCCTCCAATACCCAGTTGAGTTTGTTGTTGTTACCAGTTCCAAAATCGCACATCATATGCTTATTGCGAAAAAAAAACATAATGGTGACTGGATCATAGAGTTCGTACATTTGCTTGAAGTCTGGAACCTGGTCGAGATCACAGACATAGACGACGGCGAAATTCTTGACGCGATCAGCAATACCTGGGAATATTTAGCGCGAGTAATCGGGTCAGATAGAAGACACGTACGATATAGGACTTCGTCTTGCTTCATGCAGTCTGGATCCCAGTCACGACCAAAGCGGATGATGACAAGACGCTCCTCTTCGCTCATGATGGCCTGGTCAACATGCCAGCCGGTAACAAGATGAGGCAATACAACGGATCCCATGTTGAAAGTAGTGTACTTGTAGTTGGTGTTGTAGATGGAGAAGGTAGGTTTGACAGCTCCTTAGTTATTGGCGTGATGGTGTTCTTACGGTTGAGCTACTTGCAAACAAGGCTGCCAAAGTGGAGTGGCAGGGTGAATCATGGCTGAGTCATCATCTGCCTGCCTCTTTCAGGCTCATTTGCATTGTCCTGGGGATGGAGGTCTCAAGCCAAAATATTTCGGCCATGCTAAGAGCTTCTGTCTTCATAGGGGAGGCTTCAGTGATGGCTCTTGGAACCCTTCTGGAATCAGTATTATTATGGCTGCCGGTGCTTCTCCCCGATCTGAGTCTTGCAACGATGCTGGAGACTTTGTCCCTGTGTTTATTGATACACATCCTGTGAATAGGTTATAATCTTCACGGTCTACTTGCCATCTGGCTGGTCCTGGGCTTTTCAACATTGTACAGAAGAATGGCAGAGGTGCAGTGAAGTATCTTGGGAGCAACATTGCTTACTAGGTAGGGCTCCAATCAGTTCAGTTTTTGAGGTCTGAACTGAACTGAGGCGGTGTGGCTAAATAGGCCTAGCTCTTATCATATAGAGTTAGTATATAGGCAGAACAATCTTTCGAAAGAAGCAAGCAATGTAAGAATGACTTTGGTAGTATAGGGTGCTTATTGAATAACTGCGACAACTGCGGACCTTTGGCTTTATGAGATGGGTGTAATGTTCTCAACTCTCTACCAAGTTTTAGAGCTTTAGGGAAGGTAATACTTAGCTGAACTCATCCCCAAGGGACTAAGTGACGTCGGGTTGGTATAGGAATGAAGAGGCAAGTATCAATCGAAGTGAATCACGTGGAAGTGATTCCGTTACAAGCGTTGCGAACTGTAAGGTAAACAAGGCTATATGAATTTGAGCACGATGCTCAAGCTATGGAAATTACAAAGACTATATACTAAGAGATTCCATCCTGCTAGCCTGCTAGCTCGTCGCTCTGGCTAGCACATCACATGACATTAGCCATCTGGTAATTCCCTGGCTCGCTTCCTTCTACAGGTAACCAACCAGTAGTATATATGAGATTCTTTGTCCAAGGTTCTACTATGACATTCATCACTAAGCCTAAGGTCCTGGGTCACGTGTTTATAATCGTGACATACTTCTCATACATCTGAGAGTATCTCCTAGAATCCCAGAATCCAAACTTGACTGACGTTCTTACTGATTCCCTGCTTGAAAGGCAGTAGCCATGAGAAACAGTCATCGCGTCTGAAAGCTGCGCTATTTGCCGTCAGAGATGGATTACCGACGACTCGCACATCAATCTCCGCCACCCATGGTCTCAATAGTCTGTAGAAAAGCAGAAACATTCGATCAAGGTGACCAACGATCATTGGCCATACATCCGTCTCAGGTGTTTCGCCAGTTCTCTCCGAACAACTTAACGAGGTCATTTGTGAAAGTGATCTTAAGTGAAGTGACTTCTCCCACCGCTGGCCATTGTAGTGGACTGCTGTGTCCCCATGTGTTGTACTCATCACTCCATTCAAAGATGGAAGGTACGATCTCCAGCGATGAGAGCTTGTGATAAACAGCAACAGCTAGCCCATTGAACACTTGCTTGTTCGAAAACAGAAGAAAAGAGGAAGCCAGCCGATATTCGCGATGGTCGTGGTGAATCCGGTGACTGAAACTTGAATCTTGCTGTCACTACCCCAGAGATTGTGTAGGGCAGAAAATCTCGTATGGCGGTTGGGATGGCCTTTAGTCAAAAGAGTCCTGGAGATGGGGCTACTCTCAAGCTTTGAGGATTAATTGGGGTGATGGCGGGATATACCGTTGCTGCCTTGATGAAGAGCTTGTTTATCTTGATGCGTATCTCGAGCATGAGAACCAAATATCTGAATGGTTCCCATGGTGTTGTGACCTCGCTCGAAGGCTTCGGCGCGTGGTGTGGCCGTTTGGCTAACCTCAGTGCCAAATATACGTTTGATGCAGATGGGGTAGTGAAAGTTCGGTGGTCTGGTCGCGAACATACGAACATTTCCTCTTAGACAAACAATTTTGATGGTTCGATTGAGGCTCAATTCTAGTGGCGAGTGCTGAATGCTTATATAGTTGTAGTCTTTCGCACAGAGCCAAGACCGGCCGTCAGCCTCGATGCAATACATCCATAAGCCAGAGGTCTTAGGTCTTGTTTTTCTGAGTCATCTCACAAGTTTCTGGGTCTGAAGTGAATGTTTTGATGCTCCGCTTAATTCGAGTGATCATATGACTCCTGTGTTGCCATCATGTTCTGTAGGTCTACTAGCGACCGACATTGATTACTAGTCCAAATGAATGAAGGAAGTCAAATCTTGAACTGGCATGGGAATGAATGAAATTGTATTAAGCGTCTTACAGAGAATCTGTGTGCGGTGATCATAACTAATCTCGAACCCCAAATGGTTCGAGGCTCTAAGTGTACCCAGGGAAAAGCCGCACGCTCCTAAAGATGCTATGAAACTTACAAAGCTTGCCCTGAGTGGAAATTGGAATTCTGGCCCAAGGCCTCGAATTTTGCCGATAAACATTGTTCCCTTCCAATCGTTTCACAAGAGGGTAGTCCAGAGAATGATTCAATACAACTCTGGAGCAGCTTTCTTTGCATAGGATACGAAGTGGGTTCGCACTCGTGTTACGGCTGGACGCTATTACGCAGCAGCAATTCAATTTTGAATGTAAGCATTTCTTCTTGAAATACCAGAGCAAGCCTGTTACCAATAATGCCAACCATGATCCCGTAGGTCCAAGAGAAAGTTCCCCTAGGAACTGGGAAATCATAAATGACGCGCTTTGGCCTAAAGTCATTCCATCAGTGACTATTGTTGTGAGCTTGGAGGATCTCGGTTGATCTCCCAAAATGCGGGATCCTGGTTGTGAGGGTTAGAACCCATGATGGTGCTCGGGCCAAGGCCCTCGCTCAATTTAGCGTGCTTCCATACCTTTCTCCCTGTTTCTCGTATGTTCTACAGCCTGTACGCTCCTTATTTAAAGGAGCATATGCTCTCGCATGTATTTACTCTTCACGCACTTCTTATAGTTTAATACTGAAACCTACCTTTGAGTTATCGAGGTCTGGCCTCTCACACTGGTCACATGCTCGATTGTGCATCGAAAGGGCTCCATAACAATATGACAGAGGACTCTGGCATGTTGTTCACGCTCCTCAAACATATGGAGGGCCCGTTTGCGTTAGGATAACGATTGTGTCCAATCAACTCATATCTCCACACTCGTACGCACAATCAATAAACCACCATTCGCCGCCGGATGCTGCTATAACTACAATACAAACTACGGTATCTCAGTTCCCTCTACTGATGAGAATCAACCACTGCGAAGCTCTCATTCTTCAACGCTTTTCTCCCCAGGTAGCATCCAAACTGACGTCCTCGGATGACGGAACATATGAGTCAATCCGATCATGGGCTGGCCGCGATAAAGTCAAGTCTGTCTGCCTATCTACTTCCTCGTATGTAGGGAGATTCAGATCCACCCATCTATATGCTGGCGGAGGTATTGCAGTGTCCTTTTCGGTTACATAAAGAGCCGGCGTGTGGACCGAGCCCGGAATAGCCACCGTCCAATGCTGTTCATAAGATACGTCTACTCTTGGAACATCACCCAAGTCTCTCCTAGCTTCTCCAGATGGTATGGAGGCCGAAGCTCTGTAAACCGGACGCACTGTTGGTACCGATGCAGGCATCATGGGATGTGATTGCTGACATGGTTGGCCACGGGCTATTGCGTAGGTCAGCGCGAGATAGTGGCGGTGGCATGGTTCATATAACCTGATACGGCAGGCCTTGAGCCGCATTATCGGGTGCAGCTTGGGACGATGGTAGTGGAAGATTCTGTCTGGTCGATATTGTTTTGGCACAAAGCGCTCTTAGGCCGGCGACGCATACCACAACGCCACCCAAGCCGGCGAGGTTTATACTGAGAGTGGTACAACAGGTATACGACGAAATTTTGGGATTTGTTGCGACATACATGGTCCTTTACGGCAGTCTACTCTACTTAGGTTGGTGTATTAAGAGTTTGGAGAAGACAATCTATGTGTGTGAGGAAAGAGAGGTAGTTCGCGTTCGGGTGTCTGCTCGCAACCGCTCCACTACCGACTAATAGCTTCCCATTAAATTATGGTTTAGCAGAAATCAGAGCTTACACACGGCAGAAACAAATTGTCTCGGAATTAGCTGTTGCGGCCATAAGCTATACGAAGAGCTATCTCAGTGCTGATTATCAATCTAGGACCGTTACTCAAGCTCTATGCCAAGGACAAGATCTATAAATTCTGTGTATACAAGCATCTCGCGATGCTAATTCCGGAACTGATTCGCCCAAAAGTGCTTGATTTATGCTCTCCGCGATTTTTCTCCTCCACTATCGGATTACAAGTGTACAGTATCAAATTGTCAAGCACCCATATTGACCTGGAACGTTCCTCTGTTCCTTTGCAATCTACTCCGCCGATACCACCCACGATATTCCCCTGTATCTTCGTTGGCTCTGTCGCTCAGTGCAGCCGATCCATATCCGAAGACCCATTTATCCTCTTCTGAAACCCTATTTTTCTCCTTTCCATATTCCCAGGTGGCTGTGGTCTTCCTCAACAGTATATGGGAAAAGAATCCTCCTTAACATTCATAACGAATGCGTATGATGGCGGTGGTTCAGTAGTTGCACTGTCTCCTCCTGGCTCATCTGCCCCATGACTGGCGGGAACCATATCCATTATCTTTCTTTCATGCGCTATTGCTGTTTCTCTGCGAGTTGATGCTGGTAGTAGGATGAGCAACTCATCTATTCCTATGTTGACTTCTCTGACTGCTAATCCACATGGCGCCCAGCAAGCATCCGACATAAAGGCCACCAATAAGATAGCACACGACGTCTCCCACAGATGCCATGCTGGCTTGCACGTCTCCCAAAGACTGATTGTTTGGGAAGCCCCAAAGTCTTCGTTTTCGGGCTTTCTTTTCAGTGAAGGCTGTGTAAGATAATGATTTCTGGTATGGTGATTTCTGGTCATGGTGAGAAAGATCTGAGGATGTGTGTACCTGAAAAGACATTTTAGGAAGCACTATATCCACATTAGAATGGTACCAAAGTCTATTGCGCTAATTGTGACGCTAGCGACAGAAAGACAAACAGCATTTTAGCTCAAACTCTTCCATGCCCAATGTTCCGAATACCTTAACTCCCGTTTGACCAAAACAGAACACCCCTCTATAGGGGCTTAAGCGAGTACAGAACACGCTAAAGTGTACCCACTTCAGCCACTTTAAGTCGCGTCTCTCAACACCACCGCGTCTGAACATCTCTATTTCAACATTCGAACCGCACAACAAGATGTCACCCTCAATAATAGAAGCCAAAACTGTGGCTCAAGTACCCATGATTACAGAAGAGGAAGCGCACGTCAAAGATCCCAGCCATGAAGAGCACCAATACCTCAATCTCATCCGTGAGATCCTCGAACACGGCGAACACCGTCGTGATCGGTACTTCTTTTCCAAATCACCCTCCTTGTCCCTCCCGAAACCATGCACAAGCATCATCTAACAAAGCAAACAGCACAGGCACAGGTACACACTCCATCTTCGCGCCCACGCCCCTAAAATTCCGCCTCTCAACACCTACCGGGCTTTCCATCCTCCCGCTCCTCACCACAAAACGTGTGTTCGTCAAAGCCGTCATCGAAGAACTCCTCTGGTTCGTCTCCGGCTGCACCTCCTCCTTACCCCTCTCGCAAAAGGGCGTTTCAATCTGGGACGGCAACGGCTCGCGTGCCTACCTCGACTCCATCGGCCTCACGCACCGCTCCGAGGGTGACCTGGGTCCCGTCTACGGTTTCCAGTGGCGCCATTTCGGCGCTACCTATATCGATGCTCAGACAGACTACACCGGCCAAGGCGTCGACCAACTGGCCGAAGTCATTGATAAACTCAAGAACAAACCTTACGATAGACGGATAATACTAAGCGCATGGAACCCGCGAGATTTACACCTTATGGCATTACCGCCCTGCCACATGTTCGCGCAATTCTATGTGCGCTTCCCAGGCGGGCCAGGTACGCAGGGCCATCTGGACTGCCAGCTGTACCAGCGCTCGTGTGACATGGGGCTCGGCGTGCCGTTCAACATTGCGAGCTATGCGCTGCTGACGCACATGCTGGCGCATGTGTGCGAGCTGGTGCCAGGCGTGTTTACGCATACGATGGGCGATGCGCATGCCTATGTGAACCATGTTGAGGCGCTGAAGACGCAGTTGGAGCGGGAGCCGCGGGCGTTTCCTGGGCTGGAGATTGTGAGGGAAAGGGGGGGAAGTATTGATGGGTGGGCGGCGGTGGATTTTAGGGTGCTGGGATATAAGCCGTATAAGGGGATTGCGATGAAGATGTCTGTTTAGGAGGGTGAAGGGGTGAGTTATGATGAGATGATAGATGGAGGAAGGTAATTGTGGTTTATGGCGTTAGGGGGAGGCATGTTGAAGCATTGGGACAGAGATTATGATACATAAGGAATTGTCAAGGGCGAGATGGAAATCTCGTACATAGAGTAAAGCGGTGCCAGCATCGTAGTATGTGAAATAGTACTCAATTGCCTCAATACATAAGATTCTCAGAAAATATCAAATTAACGTCTCTATACCAATATCTTTATGAAAGAGTACTAAACATCTCACAACGTGAATGTACACCCAGTCGCACACTTTTCGCCTGCCCTATCACTTCAAAACACAATTAAGCAGCCACAACATATTGAATTTACTAAAGCTATTCGGAATCTGATAAGCTAGATATATCTACAATATTTTGACAAGTTCGTATATTATGACCAGTCTTTCCGCAAGTACCACAACGCCGTCCAGCAGATTTTCTCTTGTTATTGAAAGCCTCCCCAGAGCCCCAGAGAGCTTATCGCGTTGTATTTGCTCATCTACCTCCCTCTGAGCTAATAAGTCATGTGCATCTCCTTGAGATGAGCTTCATTTGCTTTGCGAAGATCACGGGCTTCGGCAGTGACAACAGTCAACTGGTGAGCTAACAGCTCTGTACCCTTCGCTAAGGCAACAACTGTCTCAAAAAGAGGGGTTGGCGAGCTTCCTTGATGACTAGCAATTCGATTCTTAACCAAAGTTGTTTGCGAAAGAGCATCGTTGGGGTTGCGAGGAGTCTGGAAAAACCAAGGGTCGGCATCTGCAGAAGGCTGTCCAAGATGCGTAGGAGTTCGTAACATCACATCTAGCTTCGATGATACCACCTCTGAATCAAATGACACTAACCCTGCCCCTCAGAATCCAGCGTGAGCATTTTGAACTGTAATTGACCGTTTGTACGCCGCGTGGAAAGCCAGAAAAAACTCGACCATGGTGATATGGTTGATATTAGCCTTCATAAAAGTTTCGACTTCACCACCATATATCCGTTTAAGAACACTAAAACACCCAAAGTCGAGCAGCTGAGTTAGATGAGATGAATGAGGAGGTAGACAAAGAGTTATGATGGTGTGCTCCTTGCAATATTCCCGAAATTTGATAGATTCGTGACTCTCATGTCCGTCTAGTACCAACATCCGATATACCCCTTGTGTACGACCACCAGTGTGTCTGTCGAAATGTTGAATCCATTTTAAACCTGTCTCGTTATTGGTCTATCTATTGCTTGTCGGTTTAACAAGCCATTCGTGAGGAAGGCTGCCTTCAGTATACCAACTCGTGTGATTTTGACTCCTTGAACTACCAGAAATGGAGGGGAACTTCAACCTTCACTATCAACACAAACAATTGCTGTAGCCCATTCCCAATTGCCAGGCTGAACAGCTTTGCCTCTGTCACATCGATCGGTGTATATAACGACCATAGCTGGGTAAATAATGCCCAGCTATGATCGTTGCATCGAAGTTGTGGAAATCGCAATCTATAACTCCATAGTCCGCCCGCATGTTCTCTATCAGCCGGAACCATGGTTTAATAATTGCAGGATTTTCGCAAAGGCCCTTTGGAACACGTAGACGCGATTAAAACGTGCGCCTCTTTAACTCCGGTTGCCGTTTTATAAATCGTTGTGCCCAGCGAGTGCCGACGCGTCGCCCTCCCTCGAGATTCTAATATATGATTCACCATATCTTAAAGCATAAAGCACTAAAGATTTTTTAGTAGAACCGTAAGAGTATCTCACATACGATTCCTCCAGAAAATACCAAATACCAAATACCAAATACCAAATACCAAATACCAAATGAACGTCTATGCCATGAGAACACAGAAGTACTAAAGGATGCTTAGTAGGGCCGTATGTAAGTATCTCAAATACGATTCCTCCAGAAAACATGCAGTATTTTTTCTCCGAAACCAGTACTCAGCTCAATACGATGAACCAACAACAGCGCCTAAGCTTGTTTTGTCCAAGGCAATTTTCGAGAATCGTGACTTTATTCTCTCCAAACCGCTGGGAGCCTGGGCGTGTGATGGCGCAAAGCACGTGGGTGCTAGTTGCCTCACGCGGATATGCATGAAAGCACTGTCTGAATGACATTGGGCAGGGAGTGCGAGCAACCGTAATACTCTACTGCAGCAACCAAGGCACTGCAGTCGTTGCTGCAAAATACTGCCAACAAAGCTTTGAACACATCGCATCACAAACACTTAACACCAATGTCCAGGAATCAAATTTCATGCACTTCATCTGTGCTTTCACATCGAATCATCATATTCATCGCCCATTAGAATTCACCTCAAAACACAAGTTGTCATTGGCATTCCCCCATCCTCCCAAGCTCCCTGACGTATCACGCTTATTCGTCCTTAAGAGCATTGGCAATAGCCGCCTCCAGCGCCACCGGGTTGGCACCAACAATCTCCTGGATCTTCTCGCCGTTCTTGAAGATCATGAAAGTGGGCATGGCGCGGACGCCGAGCTCCTGGGCTACGTCGGGGCATTCGTCGACGTCGATCTTGACGAAATGGGCGCCGGTGTGTGTCTCTGAGAAGCTGTTTTTGATATCAGCTTCTCTCTTCTTCAACCCGCAGACATGGCGTGGTAGGCGGGGAGAAAGGGAAAGGAGGAAACGTACGAAACTATCTTAGGAGCGATAGCCTTGCATGGTCCGCACCAAGTGGCGAATCTACATATCGTTAGCTTTTGCATTGAAGATGAAGAGAAGAGAGAACATACGCATCAAGAACAACGATCTTGTTATCCTTCAACGCTGCATCGAACTCGACCTTGTTCGCCAGATTGTGAACACCCATGATTCTGTTTGTATTGGAAAAGCTTCTTGTAATCGTAGTAGTGAACAGTCTAGAGGGTAGAGATCTAGTGGTAGCAGATGTGAGCTTTGATGTGCGGATAAAGAATGACATGAAAAAAGAGCAGCAGAGCAGCAACAGTACGTTTCTTATAGAAATGAGATGAAGGTGTATGCGTGTGCGTATGCGTATGTAATGTGTTGTTCCGGTATTTTCAGCTGAAAGATTGTCGATTAGCAGGAGGCGAGGCTTAGAAACCAAGAAGGGCTAGACTTGGCCGAGGAGATGACAACATTGGCCCTTTGATATCAAAATCGAGCCTTAACTACAGGAGATGTCTGTATGATCAATTCCAGCCAGAGGCTCCTGGAAACTACCCCATATTCCATCAATTGTTACGCATAGTGGTCTTGTAAGAAATAGGCTATTCGGTGAGCAGTCTTGGTCGTTCCTGGGATCGTTGTTCAGGTGCCTCAGATACGCAAGACACGACCCCGCGATCGCGAATCGTTTGCCGCTGATTTCAACACGTTTTTGCACGGTATTGAACTGAGTCCTGGGGTCGAAGGGCTGCTGCTCTGGCTATTGAAATAGAAAGATATGCTTACCCGGTAAATCGATTTCTTGGTGGTGCTGTAGGTAAATAGTTGGAGTTCGGAGGTTGTGTTGGAGTGTGGAACTGGAATATGCAGCTTAGCTTTTCAATGCACCTACACCATCACCCCTCTAGGAGTCACGGGATTTGGATGACGTGCTTTGAGGTGAAGGAGAATTGATACTTATATTATTGCTGCGTGAGTACACATGGGCAGAAAGATATAATATTATTGCTGCGTGAGTACACATGAGCAGAAAGATATATAGATAAAGAGATTGAATCCCCAAGGAGGAATATTGCCTAGGTGATTATCCTTAGGTCCTAGGTGTTGAATCTGGAGTGATGCAGAGGGAGAACTTGCTTCCTAAGCTTCCCATATTGATATCACGAGTCTTGCACGTCAAACGAGAAAATGAATGTATATGCAAATGGCTATTTCAGTTATTGTAGGCACCTTTCATTAAAGATCCTTATGCTCAAGATATCAAGAGCTCAAATATATGCCTATCAGCATCGGCGTCAGCATGTTCCACCGTGTGATACTCCCACATGATAGCTACAGTACAAATCTTCCACAGTCCATCGCAATCTCAATGCTGCCATCGTGTGAAAGATGCCTCCTAAGACAACGCCTGTCCCGTTTTGGTGCCTTCCTCCCAACCTCCCCCCTCGCCGTGCGCAAAATCGCAAAATAGGCAGGAAACAAAATTCTATGTGCTGGTGGGGGAATCAAGCTGACCGAATATCAAAAGACATTAATGAAAATCATTCCCGCAAAGTAGTCTCGCTGCGTAAACATTTGCATTGGTGGTCCGTCCAGGAAACTGACGGACATAAGTGTGCGATTCGAATTCGGGTATGACATATGGTAAACTGGATGACGAGTCCATGAATAAATTTGGACGCGGCTGACAATGGATAAGGAAATCTTGAGAGAGCAGAATTGAGTTCTGAAGTGTAGGTCGAAGCCTGAAAAGTATCAAAGGAGCGTGGGCGTCGATATCGACGGATATTGGTACAAGGAAATATTTCGAAGGAATGTGGTGCTCGTCGTCATGTCGTGTCGTACTCATGTCAATATCCCAATTTCCATTACTGTCCGGTCGTTTTATCGTTCTCAATGCCGGCGGTAAGTTGATTGGAATCTGACTTTTTTAGATCCAGTATTTTAGCACTGCCTGCGCTGATTCGTCTAACATGTCCTTTGCCGAAGTCAACGCTCCTAGCTCGGCGTACACCAGGTGCCGAAGACACCTCGTCCTCCAGCTCTTGGTCGAATCCGTAGCTCTTGCGTCGGCTTGCGTGAACCGATTCTTGTGCGGTTTCAAATGCCAGATCACCTTCAGAATCGTATGAGGCGGCATCGGAGTAATCGTTCAGCAAGCCTTCTCTAGACTTTGCTCGAGGTTCGCGATGGACAACTGTTGGAGTCCGGGCTACCGCCCCCCACTTCGACTTTTTACTTGTGGGGCTCACAATGCTGCCACCATCCTCCTCGTCACTAGATGGCATTGTCTGTGATAGTCGCTGGTGTATCCTGTACTGATCCTCTGGACCAGGAGTCAGACGACTAAAGTAATTATCCTCCGCAATTCCGAGCTCTTCGTGTGACTCCAAGTACTCTTTGTACTTCTGATCTAACGAGCTTGCACTCTCCCGGAGTGGATGAGAATTGGGCAGGTTGGAAGAGCTTCTTTTCGAAGGTAGGTTAGGCGAGTTTCGCTTCGATCGTCCCTTGCGACCTGACAACCACGATCCTTCAGAGTCAATAGATGCCAGAGATTGTGACATCACAGCTATTGGCTCTGGAGAAGGTGCGGCGATTGAGCGATAGCTAATAGGTGTCTCTTCACGCTTCAGCGACCGCAGCCCACTGGTAGGCGTATCGTATCGTACCCTGGGGTCATCGCTAAGCTGTATCTTCTTATCTGGATATTCTCGGATCGGAGGTACAGCATCAACTTCAAGTGACTGCATTCTGGAGTCTGGTGGCGATACAGGAAGTTCTGGTAGATCTTCGCGGAACTTCGACATGGTGCGTTTGGGGATATTCGAAGTGCTTCGCATGGGAGTGTATCCAATAACTCTACCTGGGCCATTCTGCATCGAGTCTCGTGAGGTATTTGAGAATGACGATGGTACAAATGGCTTCCTCTCTCGGGAGCTTCTCTTGAAGAAAGTGGTCCAAGATCTAGAGGCTGGTTTACTCTCAGGTCCAGAAGCTGCTGATGAAGGGGATGGCTTCCTTCCAGGAATAGGGATCGGTGCCGATAGTGCTGGTGCTGGTGCTGCAGTTGGCTCTTCGGAAGCTGGCACAGGAGCTTCACTTTTGGACATGTCCATCATTTGAGATATATTCGAGGTCACACGCTTGTGCGCTCTCATGGTCGGGGAAGATGTAGGCGACATGCTGGCTTTAGCGACAGTTCCCACTTTGGCAACATCAATGACAGGCTCTGGGTTTTCAATACCGAAAGTCATGCTTTCCGTATCCAGATTTGGACTCCGGTGAAACTTATCTCTCGGATCGTAACTTGAGGTCGAGTCTTGACGAGAGCTCGGGGACATTCTACCATGCATGCCAGACCTACTGGATGCTCTCTGCTTCGTCGAGGTTATCACTGCAGACGTCCCTATCCCTAAACCTATCACATCTCGTCCAAACACGCCTCGCTCCATATTCTGTGGGGGAGGAGTACCTTTTAGTGCAGCAGTTGCCTCATCTTGTCGCTGCTTCTCCTGCCGCCTAGCAAGTCTTTGCTCTATCCTAATCTTTTCCGCGATCTTCTTCTTTTCTCTGCGCTTATTATCACGTTCCATCAACTCACGCAATTCTCCAGCGTCCAAGTCATCCGCTAGGTCATCGATTCTTTTGTTGGCCTTCAAGGTCTCCACGGGAATCGATAATCTTTCTAAAACCTTTCTCTTCCGAGATCCGGTGTCGGGCCCAAGACTGCCATAGGATCGAGGATTCCCCGAGTATCGAATCGTGGGTCTCGGTACTAACATGTCGAGTCCAGACAATATATATGAGGTGTGAGTATCATCGCCGCCGGAGAGCGAGGAATGTATCGACTCCGCCAATGGTAACGAAATTTCCGACGGTCTCCCAAGTCCGTCTCGTACCCTCTTTGTATCCTTCTTCATCGGTCTGCCAGATGTGTGCATGTTTATTGCGGGTCGTGTTGGCATTGACGACATCATTGCCTTGATTTCCTCCTCCCGATTATGTTCAGTCTTTCTCTTCTTGCTCGGCTTGCGCTTTGTTAATGTAGGCACTCTCTGCCATTTATATACATCTTCTGCGGGTGCTGTATTTGATTGTAAAGCCTTTTTTTCTGCTGCAGTCGTTGAGTATACCGCCGCGGATCGTTGGCCCCTCCTTATGGTCGACGGTATTCGCGGGACCGGTGGTCGATTGATGTCCAGTGGAACGCGTATGCTATCTTTGCGACCGGGCGAGAAACTGTAGGTTCGCGGCTTATCCTGACTGCGCGATAGTGTCTTGGAATCCTTTGAAGACTTTCTCCTCCTACTCGTTTCCCAACGGCTTCGTCGCCGCTCTGGCCCTGTAGAAGTATTCATCTCCGAAGCATTGATTGATCTTCCAGGGCCACCTTCATGCATGTCGGTGATGGACTGCGGGGCTCTCCTGCTTTTTCGTCTCGAAAATGGCCAGATTCCCATGTTTCCCTGCACTTCTGGGCAAGGCAACTGCGCTGCGTTGCTGTCAACCCGTGCCGTCCTATCTTGGAATAAAATAGAAGTCCGCCATCAATCTGGGAGTCAATTTATTCGAGTGCGGACTTGATAGCGGTTCTGTAGAGGTGGACTGTAGAAGTGGATATCTGGATTATATGACGAGGCAATCCTGGTCGTGTTTTCTGTTCGCGAATACCGTTTGCGCTCCACTCGCATGAAGAATTGTTCGCTGGTGACACTGCCAATTGAATACTGAGTCGCTGACTAATGCTGTGTGAATGGTGAATGTGAATCGATAGGTGCTGGTACTCTGGTCGGACGGATAGGTGGTTAGTGAATGTTGAGAGTGAATCGTGATGTCCTGGATTGTGTTGACTAATGGTGGTTGTATGACGGAGGTTTGAGAAGGGAAGCGTGAAGTGTAGGAGCAGTCTCCAGTCTCCAGCCTCAGCTCCTACCCCAGAAACCTGGCTGAGGGTATTTAAGTTCACGCCTCCAAAAGGTACACGCTACGCTACATGTACGTACCTGAATCGAGAAATCTTCTTTGGGAAATGGACGAGATTGCACTTTGCATGAGTACAGTACCGTACAAAGCACGAGTTTCTGCTTCCCAAATGGTAAACAACCTCATGGCTTCTCCCATCCTACATCAACATCTTCACCTCCTTTTACCAACTTCGCCAGTTACGTACGTTTACAGAACATCCACCATCCACGAGTACAGTGTATGATCGTCATATTATTCAGAGTACCCCCGTCGCCAACTCCTTCTCTTGGTCTTCCACGCCACCGGCGGGGTCTGCAGGCCACCCATCAGAGGCCCTCCTGACCGCTGAAGAAGTGCCAGCAAGTCCTGCATGAAATTGCATGTCTTCTCCCTTTCACACCGCTCGCACATGTCTTCGCCGTGCATCTCTAGGTATACAAAATTGATACCACGCACCTGGGATGAACTCGAAGCTCCCGAATAGTACCGGACACTCAGGTACATACCATTCAATCTACACCCAGCGTTACCTCGCGCACGCGAGGCGACACGAGCTCAGTATGGCACGCATACACGACGCCCATGAGCGTGGCTTGCCTTCCCAGATGCTCAGAATGGGTTACTGCAACAGTGTGTGATACAAGGCGCTTGTACCACAACACCCAACTCTGGCTGGCTCTGATGGCTCTGATGGCTCTGAGAGCCCCCGAAATTACCCAATAACTCTTCTCTCTCGAACCATCTAATTGAACGACATCCTTATTCAGCCACACCATGCCCATCCACAGCATCGAAGATCAATAACGATTTTCAATGACCCAGACGACCACGCAACGCATTATAACTAGAGCGTCCGAAAAGGCAACAGCTGCAGCTGTAAATAAGTCTTGTCAGAGCGTTCAGCAAACAACCGCGTAGCTGCATGAAAGATGAAAGACCAGAGGTTTCATGGTCGTCAAGCCGTCACAATCTACTACTTCACGACTCTCAGGGAAAAGGACGAGGTTGGAAGTGCCGTGGTGTTGATGGCGATCTCTGGCCTCATGAGTCCTGATTTTTGATTCAAGAAGAGCCCCAGCCATCGACAGAGATGTCTCTGGTTTGCCAACTCCCAAGCCTGTCCGCTTTTCAATGACCCCGTTACCAAAGATCTAGAACAGATCGTCCGAACTTCGTCCGCTTGTCGGTTTCTATTCCGAATGCGCGGAGCCAGTCAGGAATTGGGGTTACAGAAAGTTGCCAATTCTTAGGATTGGTTTCCTTTTGTGGCGAAACGAAGAGACATTGCTTGATCTGAAGCCATCAACACCATCAGATTGCTTCTTTTTCAGTCTGGCCATCCTCATCAAATCAGCTGGCTTAACTGCACAACGGGATAACGACCCTATTTGGCAGATCGCCCGGGAGCCAGGGCTCACAACCGGGCGTTGACAACGGTGGGCGCTGATAGACGCGACAATTAATTTCCCCCAGTTTCTAGCGGGTTTCCTTGGCTGGCAAATGAGGAAAGTGAAATACTTCTGTACAACCTCATCAAGGTGACCTTCATTTCAGGTGAATCGGAGGCTGAACTCTGCTGGAGTGCAAACGACAGGGACAGTTTATGATTGGTCTACAATGCCACGACTTGATGAAAAGTATATTTCTCAATCAAGAAATTGTCTTGAAAGCGTATTTGGACGCAGGCTCCAGATGATGGACCGAGTGAATGTTTTGGCACCAAAGTCAAACTCTGCTCTGGGACGTCATTTCATCCTAAAGGCGGAAACACCCTTCGAAAGCAGGAAGGAAAATCTGTGTACAGTATCATGTCTACATCTGATCAAAGGTGGGAGAGAACACAACATGCAACCAGATCTGGAACAATGATTTCCATTATTTGCACCACCTGATAACCTTCTTAAACGTCAACTATGAGTGCTGTTGCTATGTCTGGCCATCTGAATGTTGTCACCACCTACCTACTGGCGCATAACTTAAGCGAGTTGTATGAGTAGGCAATGCACACAGCAACAAATTTGCGTTGCTTGCTTCTAGAGTTGACCGTCCCGTATGCGAATGCTAGAGGAAACGAGACGAAGACCTCAGCAAGCGGTGAAGTGCACACGAGACTTAAAGATTTTCTTCATCTATTGACTCTTTTGTTTCATCGAGCCTCCCCAAGAAGGATCTCTCCGCCATTAGCGAAGAGCTCTAACTCTGGCTCTTAGGCGAGCTCTGCTACGGTGATAAAATCGTATTGCACGACTGTCCATGCCGATCCCAAGCGGAACTACATATGTCGTCAAGCCTCTGAACGCTAACTAAATTCTAGTTGGCATACCTGGTGCTGCGATAATACATTAACCCTGTCAGTTGCCGTATTCTTTGTTAATACAGTTAGGTGAGAGGTATATGCGCTGCAGTAACTCCGAGAGACACACTCTTCCAACGAAGGTGGGCTGGGAGCGTTATATTCTATGTTCAGAATTGGCATAAAGTCAATGGAGATGTTCCTCATGATCATTTACAACGTGCAATAGGCTTGCGAGCCAGTGGAAAGTTCTCTTGCTAGACCATGATTTCCACACCACAGCTAATCATCAAAGCCAGTACTTCACCGAAGTCTAAGCGCTACATATGAAGTCCCGTCTTATATTAACAACTCCCGGCCTTCACAAGTATGCAGCGACTCCCGCAGAGCGGAAGGATCGCAGCGAACACCCCTTCCATCTCCCAGTCAAGAATGCAGGATCAATCGTAGTTGCCTCAAGATCTTCCCATCTCCCTTCACACAAATCATCTCAATAACATCACACCATCACACCACAACATCGCGTACAAAAATCATCGATTCTTTATCTCACCATCAATAATACGCCAATCCACGCATCCCATCATATCAAACCATCCCATCCATCAACAAACGCTCTGCCACAATGCCAGCAGATGGCTCGTCAGAATGGCACCCCTTCCGCAACACCAAAGTCGACAACATCGAGAGAACCACGCTCATAATGGCAATCGCTCTGCCGGTTCTTGTGTTCGTGGCACTGGTTGTGTGTTTTGGCTGCCGGAGACGCCGTTATGCGCGGCCAGGCGTGGAGGAGTGCTAGCGGGACTCTGATCGGATCAGTGAGGGGGATGGACCTGCCTTTTAATATCTGGGGAGTCGGGATGTTGAGATTAGGAGGGGGTAAGGAGGGTTTGAGTACGGCCATGGGTTAAGATTCAGGAAGAGGACTTGGACATGTACTACAACAAGAATCACTGTGTCCACATCATCTCGTCATCTCATGTGTTATGGGTGATTCATTGTTTGCATAGCCAATCTCAGCACAGTGAGACCTGCCCCTACGATTGCGCCTTGGTATACTGTAACGCCGTGGTGTTTTTTCTTCCCCTCCCTGCCACCACCACGAGTTGATGCATGATATATCGTTACAAGCTTCTAGCCAAGTCAGTCAATGCTTCAATACCTCAAAATATTTGAGAGAATTGGAAAGTCGCAACTTTACGTGCCCTGGAGCTGACGAAAGCCATCATTCAGCAACCTCCTCAACCGTGGGGTTCATGTTCTCGACTTTGGCTTTCTTGCTGGTCTCAATGTCCTCGATATCATCTTCAGCCTTGCGCTTGCCAGCACCGTTGCGAGTTGCTGATGCGGTGCCATTGGAATCCTCAGGCTTCCTCTTGTGACGAACAAGGCCCGTGAGGTCGGTCGCGTTTCTGTGATGGAGTAAATTGTCAGTGCCATAAATATGCCTCCTCTGCTTATCCCAAACACTATGAGAGAATAATAACTCACTTTTTGGCTTCCTCAAGACGAGCGTCTACCTCAGCAGCCGACCCGCCCTGAGTCGCCCCCAATAGTCCACCCAATGGATTCTGACCACCAAATACTGAGTCTTTCATGCCCTTCACGTCAATAGGTGGCTTTGACAGTTCAGTCAACTAAACGTTCTTCGTTAGCTGTAGTAGTTCAAGACAAACAAAGTACATACACGAGCCTCCATGTCAGCCAGAATTTCTCGCGATTCAGCAACCTGGGACCTCAGAATATCGTTTTCTTCGGAATTTGCAGACGAAGCAAGCTCAACTTCCTTGTTGGAGAGTTTGAGTTTGATGCTGCTTATCGTTGCCTCCATCTCTTTGGCAGCTTTATCTCTGAGCGCCTGGTCGACTTGGTTATCAGGTTCGGCACCGTCGTCATTGCCTTCCTTCGGAATTGGCTTGATGGACGCGAACTCCAATGCTAGAGATAGAAGGTAATGGGCCTGCCCAAAACTCAGCAATTCACTTCTCAGAAGCTTTAGAACAATCAAAGGGCTTTAGCTAAGCATACCTCAGCGATAATTTCATGTTCTTCAGGAAATATCGTTTGCTTGATCTCCAAGGACGCCTTGAAGTCGGTTACGGCTCCATCGAACCTGTGTTGGGTTAGGATCAAGTAAAATGCAGCGTAGATTAGGATTCTTATATATCTGAGCACTATAGATGGTTTGTCATACTTCTCGTTTTCCAGTGATATCTCGCCCAATAAATGATGTGTATCCCTGAAAAGTCAGCCTTGATTGCCTCGCAATATTTAATGGAGGTCTGAGTGGGTGTACATACGCCAATCGCTCCTTGATGTGCTTTGTCATAGGCGAATCTCCTGTCCTATCCAAGCAGTCAGTCACTATGTGGTTGTTTCAAAGGATTTAAGACAATTAAATATGCTTAATCTCCACATACTCTTTTCCCTTGTCCTTGCCAGCTTCTGGTTGGTCTAGTCTTCGGCCGAATAGTACGCGGGCAAGATCGAGGATTTCAAAGGCTGTAGCAAGATCGTCGTCCTCTTCTTCATCACCATTACCCTTAAAAGTAAGCGATTGACAAAAATCGTCAGGTAGAAACCATACTTCTGCTTCCTCATTATCCGATTCCTCGAAGTTCTCGTCTCCAGTGAAGTGAAATAGAGGTTGTGCTGTGTTTGATTCTTCCTTCTCAACGATGGTATCCGCAGCCCCTTCAGCGACCTCATCAAGGTCACTCTTTGCTTCTCCATCTTCGACAGGTTGTTTATTGGTCTTCTTCTTTCGCGCAGCAGGCTGCTTCTTTTCACCACCAGACTTTCCTCCTAGGACATTGCTATGCGCCTTGCCAACTTCGAACAACGATCGTCCGTAGAGGAATAGAATTTCTGCGTTTCCGGGATTCGTCTCGCCATTGAGCTCGGCTTGTAGCTCTGCTGCTTGCGCATACAGTTCAGCTGCGGCTTCGTAGCTCTTGCGCGCATACTGCGAGGTTCCTTTGGCGCACAAATCTGCGAGTGTGACTTTGGCGGAATTGATATCTTCTGCGGCAGCAGAGGATTCTTCTGTGAAAAGTACGGGAGGTTCGATTGGTTCTGCCATATTGATGGATGGTGAGATGCTTTGTTATGTTGTATAGAGTATCGTCCTGCTCCGAGCGAGAGCTGATTTTGATTGGAGTCGTGAGACAACCTATAGCCGGTATTGAAGACAAGATGAGGGTGAATGAATTGTCTTATTGAATGATCTGATCTGAAGTGTGGTGCGTTTGCGCAGCTGAGCTTGGTAAAGCTTCAAATTTACAGGGATGTTCACGCGACACAAAATCCACTCTACGCGTGAAAACGCGTCTACCATAATTCACTACACCTCAATATACCACCTATTTCCAGGGTCTACCCAGATGCCACGGTTAGGAAACTTCTCACTATCATATTATACCTGCTGCTATGAGTAAACCAAATCATATCAAGCCCAAGGCTGCCCCGATATTCAAAATACCAGCAACTCCAGGAGCAGGCCTCAACCCCATACCATCTTCATCTCCAGGATTTGGGACACCGATACACCCTATACGACCTTTCAATGCTGCAGCAGCTCCTCAGAAATCAAACGTGCTGTCAATAATACTACCGCCAGCGACCCTACGACCTTTAGCTTTCCGAGTTTTCACAAGGAAATACGGCTTGACCCTCACATCGTCAGCCCTACAAGTACTAGCAACTTTCATAGGGAGGCATTGCGGTACAGGATGGAGAGAAGAAGGACTTGGGGAGAAAGTCTTAGAGGAGGTGGCAAAGAGTTGGAAGAGCAGGAATGGAGGTGTCATAGTGGAGGGTGATAGCAATGATATGAAAGATATCCTGAAGAACTTCGAAGGAAGCATGAATGGGGGGATGGTTGCTGCCCCACGAGAATTGAGTCGGCACAGCAGTCTGGGATTGGGATCTTCACAGCATGGAGAAGTGTCGCATACAAGATTGGGACTTCGGCCTCAACTACTGGAGCGAGAAGATAGCCAGTCTAGCCTTGGCATGTCAACACTAGAGGTCGAGTACGATGAGGACGACGAAGGACTTAGAGATCCTAGGAAATGGATGAAGGTCATTGACGCCTTTGAGCAGCCTCGACTAGTTTACAACGTCGGGAAGAAGCACTTTGACAAAGATCCAACGAAGCCATCACTACTGCCACAGCCGTCACAAAAGACGCAGATCTTCCGAAATCGGTATAACCTCATTCATCAGCGTCTGCTTCGCAATGAATCTTTCCAAGCACCAACATTCGATGCAGCCAATGCACCGTCATTTCGAGGGTCAAACTCAACTGCTGCAACAGCACAGCAGTCATATAAAATTACACCCATAGCAAATCTCCTAGGACGGAACGGCAGCAACCATATGCTTCTAGGACTTCTGACGGTATCTCCTACCGGAACACTGGCCATCAATGACTTGACTGGAAGTATTGCTTTGGACTTGACCCGCGCGAAGTCATTACCTGAAGATGGTTCTTGGTTTGCCCCGGGTATGATAGTAATAGTCGATGGGCTCTACGAAGAAGAAAACAACAACTCCGGAGGCGGTCTTGGAGGCAATGGCGGTGTTGGTGGCACGATCAGTGGCAAATTTTTGGGATTTTCCGTAGGTGGACCAACATGCGAGCGAAGATCCGTGACCTTAGGTCTCACAGGCCAGAATGGGGAGGGAGAAGTCACCGCCGGTGGTGGATTTGGATGGGTAGATTTCTTGGGCGTCGGAAGTGAGCGAGCTGTCGGCTCGAAAATGAGAAAGATGGAGCAACGGCTTATCAGAAATCCGGCCAGAGACGATGAGTCCGGTGGCAGGGGACGAATTATCGTGGTCGGAGAATTGAATCTGGATCAACCGGCCGCTCTTCAGGCGCTGAAGAAGCTTCTCGGTTTGTACGCCGCTGAACCAGAAAAAGATACGCCCATGACATTTGTCCTTATGGGGAACTTCGTACAACACGCAGTAATGGCACGAGGAGTAAGTGGCGGCTCCATTGAGTACAAAGAGTACTTCGACAGTCTAGCATCCACGCTTTCAGAATATCCGACGCTGCTCCAAGCAGCTACATTCATATTTGTCCCCGGAGACAACGACGGCTGGGCGTCGTCCTTCTCAGCTGGAGCAGCGACACCTCTTCCCAGGAAAGGGGTACCAGAGATGTTTACGTCGCGAATAAAACGTGCTTTTGCAACTGCTAATTCAGAAGCCGAGAAAGATAAGGGATTCAAAACAAACGGTGAAGCGATATGGACGAGCAATCCATCACGTGTATCTGTCTTTGGCCCTACACATGAGATACTATTATTCAGAGATAATATGTCATCACGCCTCCGCCGAACATCAGTCAAACTCTCAACATCGGAACCAGCAGACGATGAAGAGTTCGGCACTCCGCCACCTCCACCGACCCATCCGGACCCTACAGAAATGGAAATCGACACCGATGCCCAAGCTGTAGAATCGCACATAGATTCAGCTGAACCTAGCGAGGAACCTCTGTCAAGTGATGAGCACACAGCGCGGAAACTCGTCAAGACAATCTTGGATCAAGGATATCTGTCACCGTTCGGGATGGCGATCCGGCCTGTGCTGTGGGATCATGTGGGTGCCTTGCAGGTATATCCTCTGCCGACAGCGATGGTGCTCGCGGATACTGATGCACCTGTGTTCTGCATTACGTATGAGCGATGTCATGTCATGAATCCGGGTAGCGTTGTTGCGCCCGGGAGGAGAGGTGTGGCCAGGTGGGTGGAGTATAATATTGGGAGTAAGACTGGAAGGGTCAGGGAGGCGCAGTTTTGAGTTGAAAATGGTTATTGTCGTCAGTGTAGATGGCGTTTGGGAAAGGTCATACCATTGGTAGCATAACACATGTAGCAACGACGAAATTTATAATGAAGACCACGAATATGCGAAAGGCTTAAGCAGATCTTGAGATGAATGCCGTAGCATGATCAACTTGTATTGGAGCCACTGCATGATATGGTAACCAGTTTATCACTTAGGTTGGGGGGGGGGGGGAATATGCCTTGAGAGCTCCTCAACATGGCAGTCTGATCGGGATCAGGAAACCAAAGAACTTAGCAATCATCAACCAGCATCTACCCACCAAAATAATCCCTAAGACCTGACAAAATCACAGTTGTTCGCAACACTAATTTCGAGCTCTAAAGGGGTAGGGCTAGGTAGGCTACGTTTAATAGTTAGGAAAATGGTGAGTATGCTAAAGTATGGCAGTATGTGATATATGAAGAAGTTCAATAAGAAGTCAAATCATCTGGTTCAAAGGTTACGACCCATATCGCGGCTGGAGTCTCCTATAACCACAAAGGCCCTCTACTATTTCACAAGGACCCAAAGGAACCTACAGACCCCGCAAATCAATAAAATACAAGTATGAGGCAGTAGGAGACTTCCAGGAGCGAATGCGACAATGGGAGAGCCAACAGCCTAACGCCAAGATAATGCCTAAAGGTAACGCTAGGTCGCAAAATTCTTATGCTAAGGAGATTCTACCAAAATATATTAAAGAGTGCCGGACATTACAAGAGCGTTATAGTAAGCCAACGTCGAACATCAAAATTCCAAAACCACCACAAGTCTGTAATATCAAAAAATTACGTATTGCTCTATAATAATCTTCGTACACGCTTCAAATTTTAGTTCTAACGAACAAAATTTAGCAAGTATGGAGGGAGAAATGGAAGTTGACGGTCGTGACGCATCTCGGCGCGTACGCGACAGCAAAGACAAAGAGGTTATAACCAACGCGATCATGACTATTGAATCCTTCGTACGAGAAGAGGCGTGGCCTGAAGGGGTTAAACAATACTGAGGGATAGCAAGGAAGGCAGCAGAGAAAGGGGCAGATGAAGAAGGCCTGACGGCGAAGGTTGTCCGAGACCTAGCCGAGGGCTATAATAGCTCGAAGCCTTTGACATACGCTGAGGTCTTACGTACAAAAGAGTCTCCTGAAAAGGAGATGCCGGTTCCAATTTATAGAGCTAGAGAAGTAGTGATTGTGCCTGAGAGCTCCCAAGGAACGCGCAAGACAAGCGCGAGGGTTGTACAGGACTTGAACACGGCTCTAAATGAAGACGTAGTTATAGCTGCAAGAACCCTTCCATGTGGAGATACAGCTGATCTTGCTCAGAATGCCGTCATTTGTGCTCGGGGTTTCATCAGAGTCACTTTGATGGAGGCTAGGAGTGGCAAACACTTCGGTGAGAAAGTTCGATTCTGTTGTGGTTGGTGATCGGTGAGATGAACGGTAAGGGGAGCGAGGGCAAATTCGTATAGTGAGGCATAAATCGAAGAATGCAATAATTTATTCCTCGTAAAGACGTTTGAAGTCCATGCGTACGGTTTCTATTCTTGCAACACGACACGAGACTTTCGACGGTCGACATTGTGCTATTGGCTCACCAGCTGCGAAGTGCAAACTTTTAAGGTGATGCTCTGCTAGCGTCTGCTAGCCTGTATATTATCGCAGATCTTGATGTCTGAAGATCTTAGAAGTAACCGCATTCCCATTACTCCAATTGCGCTAGCAGTAAGCTGGGGCGCCTCCCATTGGCCGTTTCAGATCCTCTAATCTTCTGTTGCATTGTAATATCTTAGCATTTGGATTTCGTTTTTTTCCAGCCATAGCGGTATATCGTTCGAAACACCAGATTTTGACATGAAATATGGTGTATCAGAGTCGCCTTGATAGGGGCTCAGAATTTGCAATCTGGTAGATAGTTTGAGAAAGTTCGACCTTTGGGTGGTGAGTGAGGATTGGACGTTTGTGGAGAGGAATGAGTGGAAGGTCGAGGCTAGCGAGAGCAAAGGTTGAGTGGAGTGGTTTACTGCGGATAGTGCGTTGAACTACTTCTCATGGAGGCGTTTGATGTCCATGCGTATCTCTATCAAGTCTCCCAAAGTCTATATCTCAAGTCGAATGTCCAGCCCATCATAGACGGCGCTAATGACCCCCAACTCGTTTTCGAGAAAGTCCGACTTGCTGAACATGAATGGTCTTCTCAGCACCTGATCTCATCCAATGCATTGATAGCCTGCACTATATACCATGACCCATATATAAGATGCGTATGTTTTATAGTAGGATCCTCAAAGTATCTTATCTCGGATCTCGGATCAAATTATCCTCACTGCCCAGACTAACCGTATCTTCTTCTTCCCCCCTCTTCCGCTCCAACTCCGCTGCATCGCCACCCTCCAGTTCAAATGCCCTCCCTTCGTCTCCATCTACCAGCAAGCCCTCCTGGTCGTCATGCCCCGTAAAAACCTCCTCATCTTCCTTACAGGCTCTGCCAGTAATGACACTTCCTGCTACCAACAATGCTGCCCCAGCCCACCACAATGGCGGTAGACTCTCACTAAATATGATGAATCCCAGTATAGCAGTAACCATGAAATTTGAGGACGTGTTCATAATAGCAACTTGCGTTGTAGAGGATCCGCGCGAGAGGGCTTTGGTGTAGAGTGTCCACATTATGATATTGAATACTATGTTCAGGCCGAAGAAGAGCTGTAGAGTGTTAGTTCTTTTATGTGACAGGTTCGTGTAATGATGCGGGAGGGACCTTACTGCTCTAACAACTACTTCCACGCTGCCTTCTATAGTGGCCAGCCCAAGACTATCGGCTACCCATGTTGCCAACGTGGTTGTGAGCTCTGTTGTTGTTCTGCGATGTGTTAGCAGATGTACAACAGACTCTAGACTTGCGCCATCCAACCAGCCTTTCCATTCCCTCATTTACCATAAGCCAGTTCAAAGAGAGCAATTTCACATTCTTATACTCGCTCGACCTCATCCATTCTCCACCAGAGCAGTCCAAAGAACCAAGGAAATTCAGTACCTACAATTTCGCAAACACGCCATTGAAGGCTGCGCAACCACCACTCGCAACAGCCAGCACAATCCACTGGCTCGTTTTACCCAGGCTCAATCTTTCCATCTGCCTATCATCCTCTTCTCCTTCTATACCGTCTCCGTGCACATGAGGTGTCGTTGAGTTTGCCCCATCCTTGTCAATGCCAAGGAGAGGATGATGTGGGTCATCTACCCTACCTCCGTCCATTTGTGCTTTCTGTCGTAGATTTTGGAGATGTCTGCGATGGCGGAGGGACATTGCGATTGGAGCGCCGAAGAGCGTGGATGGTGGACAGTCAAGTCTGTGTGAGAGCGTGAATGTGGTTTGTGTTTGGGATGGGGCGACCAGGAAGATGTTGGACCCGTTTAAGCCGTTTTGGAGTCGATACCACTCAACGGAACGCAAATCCGACTAGAAACTACGGTAGGGGTGTACGCTACCAGGCACTCTTTTTACAGGTTCTTTGCTCTTGACAAATGTACGACACATCGTTCTGTCACAACGGAGACACGCAAGTTAAGCCAATACCCAGTGGCAGTTAGGAGTAGTTCACGTAAGCCCGAAGGCACACAATCTTGGATGGTGAGAGCATCTTATGTCTCTTGATGAATTCAGCTTCCCCGGGGTATAGCTCTGAACCCATAGCATTACAGGTGGCACGCCTCTATCCATCAGGGCCCAAAACATGAAGACCATGCCATGCTGAGAAAACGCCGCCTGATAACTCCCCAATGCATATATGTACACTCCGCCCTATAACTTCAAACCAAATGCCAATGCTTCTCATGTTTCGCCTGGTCTCTTGCTGTTACAAGACACGATCTTCAACTTATCCGCACTGATGGTTGTGCTCGAGTTCTCCATCTTAAACACTACGTCCTTGATTAAGAACGTCCAAACTTCATCGCAGAAACGGTAGGTATCGAGATGTCCCTTCTCGCCGTCAGCAAGCCGCGCCTCTGCCGCTTCTCTTTGACCAGGCGGCCATCGCAACATACCTTGAACGTCAGACGAGCCTTCACTTTATCTGCCAAGCACTCAGCAATAACGCGATCGAAGCCTGCCAGAATCTTCATGGCCAGCTGTGGCTGCAGACGTCCATCGCTGATTAGGTCGTCGAGGGTATCCGTCAAAGCAAGACCGATGCTATATTCCCCACATGTTAGTCTTTGTAGCAAGCTTTTGTAGAGCAAAAATTGCAGTACCTGCTACGGCGATAAAGCTCATAGAAGTTCTGACCGGTAGTCGCCATCTCTGTGTATTTGGTATTGCGAAAGCGACGTTGTAAGGTAGAAGGGAGTTGGCATGGATGATGGAGGCTTTGTATCCCTTTTGGATGAGTCAGCTTGACTTGACGCTACTATTTTGAGCCGCAATCTTGGCATAGTGTTTCGGCAGCCTGCTGTCTGTTGGGACTTGAGACGTTCTGAAGCCTCGATCACGACAACCTAACGCCCTGAAGCATTCCCGACTCTTCTTCACTACTCGCAAGTATGGGTCTTCTGTATAGGCTCGGTGGTGGATCTGCTGCGCTCACAGTGATCGGATTGTGTAAGCTCTGAAGTCTAGGAAGGTGGTTAGCGTGAAGACTAATGAGTACTAGATATGCTATTTACTGGCAATGGAGAAGCTTTCAACGTATGCTAATAGCACGGGATAATTTCCGGAAGGAAGCTGATGATGCGTAGTTTGGTCAGTTTCTCGAGGACGTATCGCCTTATGCCTGGGCGAGTGTAGGAATTGGACTTTGCATAGGTCTTTCCGTTGTTGGAGCAGCATGGTACGGACCATTCCTTCAGAAGATCTATCATATCTGACACATATTAGGGGTATCTTGATCACCGGTTCCTCGATCTTGGGAGGAGGAGTCCGAGCTCCCCGCATTAGAACGAAGAACCTCCTCTCTATCGTCTTCTGCGAAGTCGTCGCCATCTACGGCGTCATCATATCAATCATCTTCTCCGCCAAAATGGGTGCTGCAGATGGACCAGCGATATACTCGGCCAGTAACTACTACACAGGATACTCGTTGTTCTGGGCAGGCTTGACCGTCGGAGTGTGCAACCTGGTCTGTGGTGTGTCGGTGGGAATCAATGGAAGTGGTGCAGCGTTGGCCGATGCTGCGGATCCCAGCTTGTGAGATTACTATGATTTAAAGCGACGTAGCACGATATGCTAATCTGGCTTCAGGTTCATTAAGATTCTCGTCATTGAGATCTTTAGCTCTGTTCTAGGTCTATTCGGCCTGATTATCGGTCTACTGGTCGCCCAAAAAGCTAAGGAGTTTGAATGAGTCTGCATTATCCGGAAGATGACGATAGCGCACGAAGAAGGAACAGCCCCAAAATAGAGATATGGAGGCAAGTGTAGTGCATGTATATCACCAGGCAATGGAGTAATGGTAGATGATGCGGTTGGAGGTCATCAAGACTGACCTGAAAAATTGCATTCATAGCCTAGTGGAGCTGAAATGCATGTAACATATTTATACCAATACTAGAATGCTTGCGAAGTTCAACATTCCTCCTTTCTTTTCACTATATCTGTAACTTAGCTTTGAGTTGCTACGTTATCTCTCTCGGGGAATAACAACACTTGTATGCAGATAGAGATCAGCTCACGTGCTAACGGCAGAACGGAGTCTGATGGCAACATTCAAGCTAGGAGTATGGCTTGCATTGTGGCCGAGCTTCATCCACGGAGTAGCGCATCTCCAGAGAGCCGAGATGGATGGACCTATGCAACCGATTGTCAACATCACCGCAAGTATGGCGCTGTGCAGGAGATGTCAGAACCTCGGTTTGTCCAACGTTTTGTTCCTTCCTGTGTCATTTAACCAAGTTTTCAGTCACATATGGAACTAAGGACCAACGCAGTTTTGTACGCCTGCCATATTTAGATTGATGGGGTGTACCCAGAGGCTATTTCTAATTCTATCCCGATAATGGGTGTAGTGGTGATTACACCCAATATGCGACAACTATCTCTCTGCTTTAAAGGGCGTGGAAAGGATAGACTTTTCCCATGGAGGAATGCCCATGCCATCTACATATGTCGATAACTTGGGTGCAGATATGCATTTATTGCTCGGTCAAGGTGTCCCTTATGGGGCTGCTGCGACCTCGTTCGATGAGTTGTACCTTAGCCATGTGACCATCAGCTAACACTACGTAAGTGTATTACCAGAACGGCTCCTACTCGTCAAATCATATACTTCACAAACGATCACTTATTCTTTGAATGTCAGACCAATTCAGCCTGCAACGAATCTTGGGAGCAAATCAAGTACACAACACGGCAGACTAGCTTACACATCGGGCACAAGACTTCGCTGCTTTCAAGTATTACACAATGATAAAGCATTATCAAGAATTACTCTCTGTTTGACCTCTTAAGACCTAGGCAAGACAAGCCTGTCGCTATCTCTGATATCGCGCACGAGGTCCAGCTCAAGACAATGCTTTTCAAATCTTTGGAAAACGATATATATCTACGTTACGAGACGCTTCATACAGACTGGTCCAGTTACACCACCTATCAATTCTCTGGCATCCGGAGCTGTGATCTCCAGAGAGGTTTCCCATGGCAAAGCAGGAATAATCTGCATGCCAGCGCGTCAAATATCATCGGCCCGTCCTGGAGCTGAACAACATCAGAGAACGGCATTTTCTGGGATCGGAGGCCCGACATTGAACCCTATCATGGTCACTTGAAACTCGAAACGCTTAGTCGCAGGCCAGTATTTTATCTGAAGTTCGCACGCCGGCAGTGGAATTTGAAGCTTACTACAAACTCTCAAGCATTTGCCTCAACGACATCTACTAACCTACCGTACCTTCTCTGTACGCTCCTGGAGTAGACTGTCCAGGCTGTTTACCTATTCGGCAAACTAGGGTTATTTGTAACTGTGTAAAACAAATTAGACCTACTTGATGCCCATGAGCGGAAACCGTTCATTTTTGCTTCCTCCACGTGGTTACATGTCAAGGATACGATCCCATGGTTGCATGACTGCTATGGTGTGGTTGATGACGAGGCACTCTCAATAACCGGTTGGGATCCTTTGAAGCGTTTTCAATGTATTTCCCATCGGCCGAACTTACGAAATCCAAAACATGGCGGCTTAAAGCATGGCTATCTCGACTTGTTGTTTGGACATGACCACATTCCTTTCGACATATGCATCCGTATGGATATCGATCTGATCGGAAGGTAACATACAAAGCTAGCATCAGTGATGAGTTCTAGAGCTTAACAGTTGAACACATGCCCGAGTCGAAAGCCTTTGTATTTAGCTCCTAGCGCGAGAGGGCACCCACTGCAATGAATGAGAAAGTTGCGGATGTGGAAACACAAGGTCTGTTGAGCTGCGCAACACCAGGACTTCAGAACCATCCGAAGAAAGTCCCTCTTCACAAAGTTTCCACACCTGAATTACACTATACATCAAAATGGTGAGATATAGAACTTGGAGGTAAGCTACACTTGCCAATCACTCTCAACCATCTTCGACATCTTTAGACATGCTGCTGAAACAAAGCCAACCGAGCACAGGTGGGGGAAGTTGACATCCATCGATGCTGTCACCCAACTTTCAGCGGGCACTTCACTTGGTCAAGGCTTTCGCGTTGTAGACCTTATGGTAACTATGATAGGCTTCTATTCTCACTGGGTGCATGAGGGTGACCATACGGCGGGGAATAAGAAAAGCATCTGTTTACGGTTTGTTGTTGAAGAGGAAGTTATAAGGTTGGAGAACACGATCTCGGGAGAATCCTAATCTCAGAAATGCCACCACAACTCCGATAGTGTAATTCATGCTTATCACGCAAATGGATTTCACAAAACCATTCACAGCACTGAGGGGATAGCCTTGAGTTGCATTTTCTCGGATTTATCATACCTCACATGTTCATACAGTAACTACGACGTCTCAAACGATCCGAGACATCTAAGAGGCCGGTTTTTACTTGGGCTAAATGCTGAATTTTGATAGATGTGGAGTTCGTGTCACCTGCCGTGTCATCCCAAGACACCGCTGACCAAGTATGGGGCGTTTCAAGCGCTTCTGAGGACAGATGACCAAGGTGTAGCCATCACTTTTACGCCGCCGATGAAGGAGGCTCAGAAGGCAGAGGGGAGAAAGCATCTTAAATCGCGAAAGAGAAAGTTGTGTACGACAAACATGCATCTGGTAAATCATCTCGTCTCCCAATTCAGGCAGCTTTGAAACTTCTGGTGGCCGGAGCTTGATTGCGTCTGGAATTTTGGGATGATGACATGGCAATTTTGACTTCGTAATCGCGATTTTGCAGCGCTAGTCGAATAGTTGGGTCAAGAGATTAGTCGAAGACAATGTACTTAGCCTACCCATTAACAACGCTTCAATTGTTGCACCCTTCTCCAGTGCCCCTTTCCCAGTCGGCAAACACAACAGCGCATTTGCGCTCTTCAGACTCCCTACCCTCGAGCTTCTCTGCCAACCCGTGCTACTAGCATACAGCAGTCCGTCCTTACCCATCGTCACAATTGCACGATGGTACTCCAATCTTTGCGGGTCCAGTCTGAATTCATGCGTCAGCTTGACCGTGACTTTCGCTAATCCAGCAGGCTCGACACCAGATGCGTAGTGTAATGATGGAAGAACGAAGAGATGTAGTGTAACAATCGCAGAAACTGGATTGCCTGGTAGAGAAAAAATGACTTTGGAGATGCGTTCACCGTTACTGTCCTTCACGGGAACCGTGGCAAAGGTTGTAGGTTTGCCAGGCTTCATGGATACACGGCCGAAGTGTATCGTACCTCCGAGTGCACGTTCGATTGTTGGCTTGAGAAGGTCAAGTTCCCCCATCGAGACGCCGCCGGACGTGATGACCACGTCGACTTTGCGAAACGCATCGCGCAAGCTCTGTTCCAAGTCTCCAGGCTTGTCTCGCGCAACTCCCAGATCAACAACTTCGAAGCCCCAGCCTTGAACCGCCGACATAATCGTTGGGCGATTACAGTCTCGTACCTCTCCTAGCCGAAGGTTTCCCGGCATGCTGTGCTCGACAATTTCATCGCCTGTCGAGAGAACTCCGACGATTGGCCGTTTGTAGACACTGACTTCTGCTCTACCAACAGAGGCCAGAAGACCTAATTCTCCGCCGACTGCTGATATTTCTTCTCCTTTGTGGAGAATGACTTCTCCTTTCTTGATATCGCTGCCAACTTCTCTGACGTTCTCGCCATCTTTAACGCCTTCGGCCAGTATTTCAATCTCAACTTCCTCCTGGCCGTCATCGGTCATGGTCTTCAGAAAAGTGTCCTCAACCATTACTACGGATGTAGCACAAGCGGGAAGTGGTGCTCCAGTGGTGATTCTTGCTATCTGACCCGCTTTTAGCTCAGGTATCTCACCAGGCGAAGCATGTGATATGGAAGCCACTGGGAATGTGCCTCTACTCGAAGCACCATCTTCAGAGACAATAATGGCATAGCCATCCACGATGCTTGCCCGATATGCTGGAACAGCTTCAGTAGCGGTGACATCCTCAGCAAGCACTGATCCTACTAAAGAAGCATCCACTTTCGCTTTCACGACTCGAGATAAAGAAGTATGCTCTTTGATCAATTTCAACGCTTCTTCAACCGCGAGCATAGGATATGGCGACGAGCGATTCCGTCGAGTCGGACCCAGGGTCGGGTCATTGGAAATAGGATTCTCGTTGTGTGCTGTATGTCTCACTAGCGTAGCATGACCGTGGTTATGACCATGGCCATGGTTATGAGAGTGGCCATGCGAGTGGCCGTGGCTATGCGAATGGAAGCCAGCTGAGACAGCAGCTTCTTTCTCAAGCTTCTTTACACCGCCTGCATGTAACATCCTCGAATCGGCGCCAGCGGCTTGCTGACATGCATGTGGTAAAATCTTCAAGATGGACTGTAGGTTCTCTTTTGCTCCCTTTGGAGACCCTGGTAATGTGATTATGAGTGTCTTGTTCCGGACTCCCGCAACAGGTCTCGACATAAGTGCGACTTAGGATAGTCAGCTGGTGTCCTTGAACGTGAAGGAAACATACAAGGAGTGACAGCTAAAGACGCAGCGATCATTCCATGAACGAGTCCAGGAGCTTCTTTGTGTAGAAGAGGTCTGATAGCCTGCCAAGATCAGCTCATCGTATCAAGCTTTTGTGACGTCGACCAACCTCAGGTGTAGTATCAGAGACCGCAAATCCAGTTCCTCCAGTAGTAGCGATAACATTAACGGCGTTTTCTGCATCAGCCCATGCTGTTATGCTTCGCTGAATGTCCAAAACTACATCTCCCACAATTTTCGTTTCTGTGACCTCCCATTTCCCACCGCCTTCGTGCTCGAAGACTTCTTTCAAGATCGCACCCGTAGCATCAGTCGACGCATCTTTTGCGGCAGTTGTTGATACTACAAGTATCGCAGCCTTCAAGGTCTGACTTGACATGGTGATTGTGAGCTACTTGGAAGTCGAGTTTGATCTTGACGAATTGTCGTCAAGGCTTGGAATCGAATACGCCTCGGCCCCACTTCCATTTATTCTCAATGCGTGGCTCTGCAAGTCCAAGTTGTCGTCAAGCTATAGAAGGGCACAGGAATGGAAGTAGCATCAGCAAAAGTCCAAGATTCATAGGAATAAATGCGTGAGAGTTGACCTCAAAGAGATGAATGTGAAGCTAAAAGTTGACCACGCCTAATTCTTAGGTTATGCTCAAATATACAAATACAAGTTCCTAATATTCTACATGGTATCTATATTTGCCACAGGCACAGCGGGCATGTCATAGTATCTAAGCCAACAGCTTCATGATATCGCCCATTCTCGATAGCTTCTTCTTTCCTCTCTTCGTCTTCTCCTGAAACGCCTTTCCAACCAATTTTCGCTTCTCAGCTTGGATATCCAGGACTCGCTCCTCAATACTTTCCTCCATAACTAGACGCCACACAGTGCAAGGTCTAGTCTGACCAAGACGATGGACACGATCGACGGCTTGATCTTCGATAGCAGGTGCCCACCATGAATCTGCCAATATGACAGTATCAGCAGCCACGAGGTTGAGTCCTACACTGCAAACTGACAGACTAGCGAGCAAGATCCTGCAATCCGGATCTTGTTCTAGTGCTCTCATACTTTCGTCTCGGACGGCAGGTTTCATGGTCCCATCGATACGAGCGTAGCTATGACCTGCTTCGTCGAGTTGGTGTTGGATGATATTAAGGAAGCTGGTCCATTGCGAGAAAATAACAACTTTGGAGAGAGGGTCGCGACGACTGGCTACAAGAATGCTCATCAGCGCTTCGGTCTTGCTGCTCTTGGAGTGGACATCGATATCTGGGTCTTCTATTTCTTCGATCTCGACTGCCGGCTCAACGAGAACTTCTTTTGACTCCAGATGAGCGCGACACATGGGACACTTGTGCTGAAGCTCAATGGTGCGCTCGATGCATTCTCGTCCGAAAATGTGCTTACATGCTGTGATTACTGGGTCGTGCAAGTCTTCCAAGCAAATAGCACACTCTTCACGGTTGTCGACGCTGAGTTGAAGTAGCATTTGAAGAGCTTGTCTGCTCTCGTTATTGATCTCTAATACACCGGATTTCTCCAAAATAGCCATAAGGTCCGTTACAAGGGTGCCGGTTAGCTTCCAATGGCAACATACTTGGCGAAGGCGGAGGAGGACTTCAAGGACTTGACCGTAGCCAGAGAAACCCTTGATCTTTCCTGCGGCATAGCGGTCAGCCAAACCTGTTGCTTCAGATCTATGAAAGTCAGTTCGGGACGTATACGTCAATGATGAGTTTTTACTTCAAGGCTGCATATTTCTCTTTCTCATCTTTTCGGAAAGTAATGCGGTGGATACGCTCCGTTAGCTCAGGTAGCTTCAGATCTACGAATTTCATATGCTTCTTGCGTCGCAAACAGAATGTACGCATAACAGTCTGGAGCAAGATGTCCGATTCCGGGCTTCCTTGTGACAGTGGTCTGGTCAGGATCTGGTTGAAGAGCTCCAACTTCTCCAAGCCACCAGTAATACCCAAAAACTTAAGCATAGAGTAGAGATCCTTGATCGTGTTGACGATCGGTGTACCAGTCAGAACCCATTTGTTCTTTGCGAGCATAGAGGTGGCTGCGACTGCAGATCTCGTGGCAGGGTTGCGGATTTGATGTCCTTCATCTAGGACAATTCGAGTCCAGCTCATCGAGAAGAGTCCATGCGCCCGAGGAACTTTTTGGCTGGGAGCAGCAGAATATTCTGTGCCCACCATCCCATATGTAGTGATGACAACGTCGTATCTAGAAAACTCTTGACGAGTCCACATCTTACTCTTGGTGATACTGCCGTGGAACGTAAGGACTTTGAGAGCATGCTCTGGCTTGACATGGCGTTCCATCTGCTGAGCCCAGTTCGACATGACACTAAGAGGCGCCACAATCAATGTAGTCCCTGGCGCGCCTTCCAAGATCACACTGATCATCTGGAGAGTTTTACCCAGGCCCATATCATCAGCTAGTATACCACCACGAGCCAATTTTGGCTCTTCAACTGTGCTGTAACCACTAGCAAGGTTGATAAATGATCGAGGCCGAGCAGGATCTCTCTTCCAGAGCTGGCAGACGTTTGTGGATCTAGCGTCTGGGAGGATTGGTTTCTCCTTTTCCAACATCCAAGCCAGTCCTTGACGCTGGTATGGGAGCAATATCGCCCTCAGGTTTTCTGGCTGCTCAGCCATGGGCATCAGAGAAAGCTTATCTTCACCAGCAGCCCAAGTTTCAGCCAGTTCCTTAATATCTCTTGGTCTAACAACTTGCGCAGTTCTGATCAGATCTTCCATAGTTAACTCAGGCTCAGCTTGGCTGCTCGAGGCCAACGATTGAGAACTACTTTAACCCTGATACTTCTTCGGTGGTACAACTGGTTGCTTCAACTTCTTTGGCGCAACTTGATTTTGGGTCTTGAGTGGCACTCTATCGGCTTTCAATCGCGCTTCAAGGTTTGCTCTAGCAATAGGTTCACCTGGACTGAACAACCTAAGAAGTATTGGACAATCATAAGCTTCCTTCTCGCCAGATATGATGCCTTCGACGACGATGGATCTCGAGTCCTATAGAATCATTATATATAGCTCAGTCGTTTGAACAATGAAAGTATTTCTGCGTTTGGAACCATACCATATACGGCGCCATCTTAGAGGCCAAGATTCTCGGCAAATGCCCAATCTGTGTGCCTTGAAGATTATTGATGCGGATAGCATTCGAATCATATGGGTTATTTTCTCTCTTCACGAGAACCTGCTCGTTCACACTCGCATAGCCATTGTAGAATCTAACACCGACGATCTTGCATTCGATAGCACCAATGCAGACCCAGCCGTGGCCCTCATTTACAGCATCTTGACTCAAGTCAATGATCTCGTTTTCATCGTCCAGGTTCTGGGTCACTATCCACGAATCTCGTGCTTGGCTGGACTCATGAGTCTGGCTGCCGTGTGGTTGTGAGCTTTGAGATGCTCGGGCCAATGAGTGTGAGGGCTGAGACAAAGATGGCTGTGATGGCCAAGAAAGGCTCGGATAGAACTGTGAAGGCGGTGCGTTAGGGCGGTTGATAGTGTGCCCGGCGCGTGCTTGTTTTTCAGGTCGTGGTGGTGGTACATTTTCGATATCGCTGGAGCCTCGAGTAAGGTCAATGGCATCGGATTGGCGTTTTTTGGACATGTTTGATAGTTTGTCCGATCCAAGATATTAGGAGAGAATGGCTTGATGAGATGTCGTCGCGTTGAGTGGTGGCTTGTTGTGATCGTCATTCAAACGCCAAATCACGTTATGTACGCAGGCAACCTGAAACGCTGTTTGGAAGACTTGATGGCTCAAATCATGTTTTCGCAAAGGCAATCAAGGTTTCATAGAGTGTGGATCATCCCAGAAGTTCACAAAAGGAATCATCGCCTCCCCAAAGTCTGAATTCTGCATATTTGTGTATGCAAATTACCTTAGTACCACCAGTGGGTGACAGAATTAGCTGCGTAGTGCCTCAGGCCAACAGAATTCAAAGAGGTCAAAATTGGTACTCTACAGCTATTCTTTGTGAGCCTCTTCCAGCGCTTGGGAAGACATCAGTTACTGCTACGGACATCTTTTAGCGTTACTTTGTCCCATTCTTCCTGTATACAAGCCTCCCAAACATAGAACATCCTGCGATGTAATCGCTGCTTAATTATATTGTAAACACCTCTATCGGGCTCAGATCTGGGCTCTGTGCATGGGGGTTAAGGTTTTGTATGTTGCAGTCCTCTTTAAGCTGCTGCACAAACCCGGGTTTGCGTATACCGGTACTCGGGTTGCTATCTTCCTGCAAAAGCCATAATCCCCCATGCTTTCGGACCATCTTGTGGACTGCGTCAATACAGACAGGAAGTAGACGCTCTACATAATATTCCCAAGTCATATGATTGCCCGAAACCTTCACCTCAACCTTGTGAGGCTTCTTTGCTTCCCATCCGTTTTCTCTGTTCGCATTCTCCTACTTATCCCGAGTAGGCCTGTGCCTTGGCTTCGGCGGCATCGGAGGCTGTTCTAAATGGTCCTCCTCGTCGCTTTAGGACTCAAGCTTCTCTGCTTTCCAGAACCAGCTAATCCATCCGGCAATGTAAAATTAGACGCCTTGTCGCGCCTGCCTTTCTTCTGTATTCTCGTTGTTTTAACGAGTTCCTTCTTCCCGAAGAACATGACCAACAGCAAGATAATATGGGTCAATAAGTGTTTCATCGGTAAAAACAGATCTTGTAAAGAATTCGTCTTGAGGCTTATCCTTATGTTCGAACCCATAACCGATCCGTTACTCTCGGCTCTCGCCTGAAATCTCCTCTTTATGGAGGCGTACTTATAGCACTGACCACCTTCTGCATGCTTCTTGATTTTCCGCTGCACTTGCCGCTCTTAATGTTTCTTCCCGTAGTATGCAAGTTGCAATCCTAAGAGTGCTTTCGGACCGGATTTGGCTTGTTTACAAGCATCTTACACAAGCCCTTGTTTAAACCAGACTTCTTTCCAAGTATATTTGACGTCGGGCGAAGAGATGTCAAGGCGGTAGAGCGGAATTTTGAGCATTGTTGTAGCCATAATCTCGCTGTAGATTCGGGTACCCTCTCTTCTTCGCGACAGAGCCAATAGATGCGCCGGCCACTCGGCCATCAAAAGCGTTATAAAATCGAATTTTTTTTCGAATTGTGTTTGGTTCTTTGTGCCCTTCATGGCCCACCTGAGGTGTTAGCCTTAGGTTTGCTCGAGTAGAAGTAGCCATATTGTGTTGTTTACAGGCAAAGGTTGAATTTCACGCGCTTCGCTTAATTCGGCTAAGTGGGGTGCGCAGCGAATTCTGTCACCCACTGGTGGTACAGTCTCACATTGATCGGCTGCAGCCCGATGCACTGGAAGCTACCGGTCTCTTGTGACTTGAAAATGCAATGTCCATGTTTTTGATATGTTGTTCTCCCAATAACGCCTTGCTAAATGCAGACCCAAGATCTTCCCATTTTATTTAGGACCTTTCCCCTTCGCGTCGGTCTCAGACAGTTCTCTGATGAAAACCTTCGTTTGCCCCTCCGCCATATAGTCCTCCTGTCCATCCTCGAAGCCAGGACAAGCACCAATAGCCAGATACTTTCCATCGCTTGAGAAGTCCAGTGCAACCACACTCAGCGGTAGTCTCTGGAACATCTTTATTCTCCGTTTTGCAACCGCATCCCATAACGCAACGACACCATCACCTCCTCCGGACGCAAAACTGCCGTGGATAGGATGAAACGCTAACGCATTCACAGGGTATACGATATCGGTACCGTCATTCTCTGGGGCCGGTTGGCGATGACACTTGAATGCGTACTTTCTAGCTTGTGACTCGTCACTAGAATCGAACCATTCAACTGCCACTCTTCCTTCAATGCTAGACGTCGCATAGCCGGAATCATTGAGCATGCATGCTACAGCTCGTGTCATGAATTTGAGCGAAGACTCGCGCTTTTGCCAGGGTTCGAATGAGGGCCTGTTGCTACTGGACTCCGATATTAGTGTGACCGTGGGCTGAAGGTCGTAGATGTGCAAGAGGCGAGCACCCATGGCTACTACGAGCTTGGATTTGCTAATTGAAAGAGCGTGCGGTTTTTCCGGTAGTGTAACTGTAGCGTATGAGCCCGAGTCGAGAGTATGTATATGCAGTGTCGAGTCCCACGAAGCAGAAATGAGAAGAGCTGTAGTAGTCAGTACCATGTCCAAGAATCGTAATAGAGTACTCACAATGTTCCTTGCTATATACGACAGACTTTACCGGCGCATAATGCGTGCTCAACACAGTCTGCTCACCAGTCTCCAAGTTAAACTTCTTGACCTGCCAGTCCATCCCAGCTGTGAATGCCTCATTATCATCCGCCCCAAAACACACGTCCAACACCGGTGCGCGATGCTCGTACTTTTTGATCAGCTTTCCGCCCTCACCTGCACCACTAATCTCATAGAGATACGCATTGCTATCCCAAGAAGCAACGAGCAGTCGCGTGGGTGAGTTCGGCGCAAATTTGACAGCGGAGATCGCGTCGGTTGGAGGATCTGCGATTTCGTGTTGGGTGCCTTTTAAGTTGGTCAGTGGATGTTTGGTAAGCTAATATAGTATGATCTACCTGAAGGTGCCATATTTGGACGAGTCAATCGAAGAGATTATCTTCACAAGGTGTTGATGAAGGATGGTGAAATTTAATGGAAATGTGAGCCTTGCGCCAATGCCAAGCAAGGCTGTTCATCAACTCTTTTGTTCTTTCAACACCTGACGTTATTAATCACCAGTCCTTATTTTCACAATCTGATTTCTTCATATTTAGATAGAGAAGTACTGGATTACAAGAGGCACACTAGAAACTCTCTGAAACCTCATACTCACTCCTCTCTAACTACCCCTTGGTCAAAACAGCCCACCATAACAGCTGTTAAACCTCTCTACAAATACCACAGAACCCATGCCGTTCGCACAGCTCGTGCTTGGCAGTCCTGGCGCAGGCAAGAGCACCTACTGCAACGGCATGCAACAGTTCATGTCCGCCATCGGTCGCAAGTGCTCCGTTGTCAATCTCGATCCAGCAAACGAACAAACAACGTACGAATGCGCCATCGATGTGCGCTCGCTCATAAAGCTCGAAGACATAATGGCAGAAGACGATCTGGGACCCAACGGCGGCGTGCTCTATGCGCTCGAGGAGCTGGAGCAGAATATGGACTGGCTTGAGTCTGCGCTGTCTGAGCTTGGGGAGGACTATGTGCTGTTTGATTGTCCCGGCCAGGTCGAGCTGTATACGCACCACTCGAGCTTACGGAATATTTTTTACAGGTTGCAGAAATTGGGATATAGGGTGCGTTAATCCATAGATAGCCTAGAAGAAGTGGTAGCTGACTTCTATGTAGCTAGTCGTCATGCATCTCGCAGACTCATACTGCCTCACCCAACCGTCCCTGTATATCTCACATTTAATCCTCTCACTGCGAGCAATGCTGCAGATGGATCTACCACATCTGAACGTCCTGACGAAAATCGACAAGATCTCGAGCTATGGAGAGCTACCATTTAACCTCGATTTTTACACCGAAGTCCAAGATCTCTCATATCTACTTCCACATCTCGAAGAAGAATCGCCTATTATGCGCAATCCCAAATTCCATGGTCTTCACACAGCGATAGTCGAACTCGTAGAAAGCTTCGGGCTCGTAGGTTTCGAAACACTAGCCGTGGAGGACAAGAAGAGTATGATGCATCTACTGCAAGTTATAGATCGCGCAGGCGGCTACGCATTCGGCGGCGCAGAAGGCGTAAACGACTCAGTCTGGCAGATCGCCATGCGGGAAGGCGTTACAACCATGGACGTCAAAGACGTGCAGGAGCGTTGGATCGATAACAAGGATGCCTGGGACAATGAGGAGCGTAAGGAATGGGCTGCGCAGACGAAGCGCGAGCAGGAAGCGGCGGAAAATCAAAGGCCGGACAGCGATGACGAGATGGATGGCTTTCCGGCGCAGAGGGGCGATAGTGGTGTGAAGGTCGTAAGGAGGAGTCAATGATATCCATATTCTCAACCTTCATTGCTTCCCTCTTCTTCGCCGTCACCTTTGTCTACCATCATCACGTCATCTTTTTTTGTGCCGGGTGGTCCGAATATGCCGGCAAGTGTCAAATCACTTTTCTCACCTTGCTCTCGTTGTGCAGCGAGAATTTGCTCGCGTGCCCGTCGTATAGCTTCTTCCTGCGATTCGCGAATTGTGCCGCTGACTCTGATGACCCGAAAGACGCATGGTTTTGCATCGTGCACACCAGGTACTTTTGTCATGAAGCTCAGAGCCGTCCAGACCATTCTATAATGATCGCGTGCTACTTTGATAATGAAGGTGCTTGTCGCTGTGGAAAGGTACTTCACTATTCCAAAACCATAGGATCAGCCATTGCCTCCCTCATGAACGAGTAGATGAGAACCACGAACCCTGTAGACTTCCTCTTATAGCCCCGTAGCCATAATCTCCAAATAGCTCCTCGACACCATGTTTGATCGCTTTCTCGAGGCCACGGGAGTTGAGCCCGCTGGTTGTTGGCTGGTGGAAGGTCACCGCGTCTGGGAGCTTAGCACTCGATTCCCGACCTGCCTTTAAAAGCTCGGGATATAGGATGTTCACCAGTAGGTACCGGTGCTTCACACGAACCATTATCGCAGCGTGAGGGAATCTGGAAGATAGAGATGGCACGACGGCTCAAGATTTTGAAGGACGCGGCAGGTTCGGATAATTAGCATCCGGATAGCCGAGTCATATGTGAGCCAGGGTGGTTCCTAAGCAGAGGGTTCTGGAAGTGTTGCTCCCTCAATATGACTTCCACGATATCCTAGCAGCGTGAAGCATAACCTAAGTCTCTAGTCTAGCCGACGTATGAACAATCTTCAAGCTCCTATAATCAGTTCACCCAGGTACGTGATTGCTACGATATGTCACAGCGTCAGTCCATAGTCACAAGCTCTCATTCAGAAGTATTCCCAGAACTTGGCATTTGAAGCTCAGCATGACAGGTCAACCCATCAGCAGCCAGGTACCTGGTAATGAGGCAAGCCATACTATCACGATCTCGTGTAGAGTCTGGCTCGGCAACCCAACTCAAAACAGAATCCTTGGCATGTTCAAGGAGTATGTATTTGAACTCGCTCTTTGAATCCTAGGATGGCGCAAGAGAAGAGAAGCTAACAAGCGAAACTCGCCAGATTCTGGTACTGGCACGAATCCCAGATGTTCCAACAGGTTTGATGCGAGCTACGAGCTACAAACGTATTAATATATTCATGGACCAACACGCACAGATCGCAGCACTAGCACGCTATCTCATCTGCCGCAAGAGCAACCAGTTCGCCACTCTTCTTACATCCTCGCGACATATGATAACCTAGCTCTGGAGTTCAGTTCGCATGCAGCTTCATACTGCTTCGTTCAGTCTAAATACTCTGAGCTGCGATGACAGTTGGCCACTCTATGCCTCAAACAAATAATTGCACGGGGATGGGAATACCGCAGCTGATGTGGAATTGGAGCCAAACTGGAGGGTTGTTACACGGGATAAAGGGGGGCAGAAGCATGGGAAGAGAACAACTATTACGTAGTGTGATAAGGAGAACCTTCTTGCCTGTGGAGCATGTTGAGCTGTGGGGTATGCATTCTTTCCACATCTATCTATCGTTCGTATCAAGGATCATGCTAACTCTTTGTCGTTAACCAGATATTGCGGAAAAGGCTGCCAGAAGAAAGTCTGGAAAATTCACAACCCACTGTTCCAAGCCTTACTGATTTTTAGAGCAACGGGAGATACTCAGTTATCTAGTGCAGTGAGACGGCTCACTGAAGAAGTAGACAAAAAATACAATTCTCTTAGGTCTTAGGCTAGACTGAGGTCTTGCAAATCATACTGTTAAATGGAACAAGCAAACAGCAAGGCCGTATCATTGTGCTTAACATTTCCAGTGTCTTTGCATGGCTGAGGAGATAAAATCTCTAGCCAACATTTATAAAACGGCATTACTTTCATCCTGAGCTACATAGTGCTGCAGATGATGGAATATGACTGTGGCGAGAATGTGGATGTAAAAGGTATGCAAGAGTGATTGGCGATTGGACATGGAGGTCTAGGTTGATATGCAGCCTACTTTACCCAACCTCTAAGCTATTTGTCCTTTTGAGAGCATATAGCTTTCACCATTCTATTTGATGTGACTGCTGCAATGAAATAATTTAGTTCAGTCCACTGATTAAAAGCCCTTCTGCATCTACACTGTTTTTGGTGTCTGCAAGCTTCCATGAACAAACGTCCAAGTATCCACTCAAGAGTTCGCAGAACTCCTTCAAGCTTTATTTTTGAGCAATATGCTCAATGTATTCTACTGCCAAAGAAGCATGCATGTACTTACAACAAAGTAAAGTTCCTTTTATAGCTAACATTTAGACGCCTCTAGAATCTGGGAATCTGGTACTTAAGCACAGGTTCATTGGTTTTGTTTGTGGATGCTCGCCATAAGCTTTCCAGCTGTTGTGTCGAATTACCGTTGTCATTTCTACCTGGAGCGCTAGCATGGCAGCAGTGGCTCAAGGCCAAGTTAGCAGGACCGTTACAATTCCTTTGAAGCTGATCTGCAGCAATCCAACACAGATCACTGATTACAGAAAGCAGATGAAGTCGGTTAGTCACATTTTCAAGGAACGCAAAATTCCCATCTCGAGATCCTTCCCACAAAAGGTTTTCATAGTCCAGTAAATTTGCCCTTAGATGCAAGTACCAGAGAAGCTTCCTGTTGAAATTCAACGCGCTTTCGAGCTACCTATCATCGAGAATTTTCTTCATAGCTTCCAGGCTAAGTTTCCAGGAATGATGAGAGGGAAATACTCGATTTGCCTTAAATCGACCACATACTATCCATGCGGCGTATACTATGATTTCCGGGGAGAAGTCGACACGCCTATGGAAATGATACTCTTCATGTTAAACACTTGTAAACCAGCTAGCGACTGCGCCAAGAAAGCTGTTAAAATAGGCAAAGAAAAGGTGAAGGAGGAACCTGAGACTAAAGGTAGGCATCTGTAGTGACGTCAAGTATTGGGAATCGAGTGCTGATTAAGGTGATTCAGAAATTGTTGCAACGATCGACTTTAGAGCCTGGTGCTCTATAAATGGTCCAGAGGTATGCCGCTTTGAGGTCAGTTCCTTGATATTATGAGAGGAGCTAGACTGAAGTGCGGCATGTTTAGTGACTCAACCAACAGGAAAAAGTACCATGGCTCCTTAGTTCTAATTCAGGATAAATTCGGGAAGTTCTGCGGAATCTGACCATTAAATGTGAGCGAGCCATCGAGGCAGCATGCAACCCTGAGTCTCACCAATGTGTTGCATATAGCCATCTAGCAAATCCCATCGCCTATACTTCACAGATGCAATTCTCCAATGGGTCCGAGAAAGAACCCACCGCTTTGATTAATGTCTCACTTCCTGTTTGTACATGGAACTCAGACACTTGTTTTGCCGCCGTCATTCAGCTCACAAAAGAGATAATGAATTAGGTGCCATTCACAACCGGAGAAGGCGGTAGGCTAGGTACAAAGATCTGCATCGCATGTGGGAAGACGGACGGGATCAGAACCTGTCTTGGATGTAACATGGTTGGGTAATTGCTTGCCCGTGTTCTCAACTAAAACAAATGGCTTGTTCTAATTGTAGCTGAATCATAGCTATTGCTCTAATAGATGTTATATTGACCACCACGAGGCACACAAGGTGCTTTGCAAGGGCCTGCAAGAGATAAGAGATAGGAATAATGCATTAATGCGGCACAGAAGCAAATGTGCGAAAAGTTTTGTATCTGGTATTGGTCTGTATTTCGTGGACGAGGTGATCTACTCTTCGTAGCTAACATATCTCTAAGCTGGATGGGAATACCTGGTCAACAGAATCGTTGACACAGCCGAAGGCGCAGCTTGTTACTAGAGCTAGTAAAGCAGAGTATCAGTCGCAGTGTTGAGTAGTAGTCGTCTATTTGATACACAACAGAGCATTGAATTCGATGAAGTCGTTCTGAAATGTCCACGTGACAAAATGTCGGCCCACTTCTCCAGATTTCGGCAAGCCTGTTTTCTCCTCGACACATCGTCATCAAGATCTCACGAATCCAAGAATATGACAGGTCTTGGAACGTGAACCTGAATGCCTTTCGATAAGATAAGGTAGGATGAGGTAAGGTTTGTTGCATTGCTTGTACCCTATTTTGATTTTTCCTTCTCATCTTCATCTTTCTCATATACCATGATACTACCAGATATGGACGAGATATAGGGCGACTATCACGACGTATATGACTACCAAGGAGGCTTAATTGCATTCTCAAACGACTATTCTCATGACATAAGGATTTAACAAACACCACAAACCTCAATCATGATTCGCGAACGCATCTTCCTCTTCCTCATCAACGTTTTCAGTACCTTCCTTTTCCTCTTCCCCAAGGCAATACTAACACACAAAGTGCCACCCTTAACCGTACTCCTTATCGCCGGGCCCAACACCGACTTCATCATAAACTGTCTCCTCTTCATCGCAGGCGTTTTGCCATCACACATCCACGCTTTCTACGTCTCCTGCACATATTTCCATCGCAAAAGGCGGGTGCGCAAGGGGTTACCACCGGTGAAGGCAACAGGCACGTATTATAAGGCGGGGATATATAGTGAGCGGATTTTGGCCGGTGGGAAGGAGAGGGTGAGGAAAGTGAGGGGGTGAGTTGTTGGTGTGATAAGGGAAAGAATAATGTGTTAATGGATGCAGGGAAAGGCAGCAAGGAGGGAGAGGAGAAGACATGAGTGGGAGGAGGCATGAGAAGGAGTATGAGTGAGCTTGGCTTCAGTGAAGGCCGTGGGAAGATTGTCGTGGAAGACTTAAAATCTGGCAGCTAATGTAGATGATCTAACTACTTACGTTCATTATGTTACCGACTCTTTGATGGCCTGCCGTAAGAAATCAATTAGTCAAGAGTCCTTATACGCTACAATACACAGTATTGCTACAAACCAAATAAACACATAAACATAAACATGCGCGTTGTTGGTATCACAGGGTGATATCACTAATAACTGCAATTGCAATACTGTGATGGTGAAAGATGGTTGATTGTTGTATTTCCTGGCTCAGCGCCATGAAATACTCCCCTGCTCGCCAAGCAAGCAGGGCACATGACTTACACGTGCTATTAACGTGACTAGAGATCATATGATCCCCCAACAGCGTGCAAATTATAAATATTTATGTATAAGTTAACGTGGTTTATCGGTGAGTCGCGCATATCAGTGAGTCGCGCATATCAGTGAGTCGCGCATATCAGTGAGTCGCGCACTTTTCCTTGGCATAGAACTTCAAAAACACCTAATATCTGTGATTAAATCAATTAAATTTTTATAACGTGACGTATGGGGAAACGAGCCATTTTCCTAGTTAGGTCGCGCGTGAATGAGTAGTTCTCACAACAATGACCTCCTCTTCACATTCTGACTCGGCAGAATCACTAAGAACCTCTTCAGGTTCCTCTTCCTCTTCTACCTCTTCAATTGGTCGTTTGCGTGGCCTTCCACGTGGTCGCTTTGCGACCGGCTTCTC
>MU253912.1:0-53783 GCA_019669825.1 Calycina marina | reverse complement strand
GAGATTAATGAACCTAAGGAGGAGGACCGCAGAAAACAGCTTGTTGGGCGGCAATTGGGTGCAATTTCAAATCCGATATTACCTTTTATGACGTGCCTATGAATACTAATGGCAAGATGGCACATTTGGTGTATATTGACTCCATTTCAGACCCAATTGTTAAGCCGTGGCTTGAAGCAGGGCATGGTTTTGTATTAGAAGAAGACGGAGATTCAGGCCACGGGTATAATAAAAACAATACTGATAATATTGTGACTAAGCGGAAGAAGTATCACGGTCTAGAGACACTCAAGAATTGCGCATGCTCTCCTCATCTTGCGCCTATTGAGATTGTATGACAACCAGTAAAGCAAAAATTACGATCAATGGCACATTGGGACGACGATACAATGAGGGAGTCAACAGTGGAAGGACGGGCAGGTTTGAAGCAAGAGAGTATAAATGCCTGGGTTGACGATTTTCCTAATAGATTGCAAGCTGTAATTGACGCGCAGGGAAAAATGACCCATTGTTAATGCAATAATCTAGAACTATGTAAAATGATATGATTTGGACATTATAATACATAAATTCAAGGTGGTTTGCAGTACTGTTGGTACTCATTATCGTATTATTCATGCAGGTGGGGGTGGGTGCAGTATTTTTTGGTTGTTCGGCTAATTTCGTACACCGCGAGCCTATATGGTAGAAGTGGATGTGTGTCTTGTAAAGCTCCAAGTTACAGGGCTCATGGCTTACAAAGAGATACAACGGCTCCCCCATCTTAAGTCGCCTGTGATATACCCCCCACCAATCCCACTGGGAAACTGGGAAACGGGACTAGTACTAGTACCCAGAAAGAAAGGCCCGACCCGAAACAAACCCTTTCTTCACTCCCGCCCGCTGTGCTATGCTATATGTATGCTATGCTGAAGAACTAAGCCCAGCTGCATCCCAACGAAGTTTCCGAAACAGGAGAGGCCACCAATGGTCAATACAGTAACAACGAACAAGATACACAGATTCTGACCACACTGCACTGCAAAGAATAATACTGGCCAAGTTGTACTACGATACCTTAGGCTCTGCATAGTATACCAAGTATGCTATATGCTGGGGTGGACAAGCTCGTGTCCAATTGGCAGAGCCTGGCCTAGTCACGCAAAGAGAGCAAATCATGCATGCCCATGCTGTTGTACTGCTGGCCGACCCATACTTGCTGCTCTCATGTTGTTGGTAACAGCTATTTCATGGCGTTTTGCCAGCTCATCGCCCCAATGTCCGATCGCCATCATGCATCGTACTGTTGCTACCTGGGTAAGTGAAGCAAAGGGACGTCGATTGGTAAATTGATACACGACAATATCCGGAGAGTGAAGCATATCCAGTGAAACCTGCTCGGAAGGCATTGTTGAAAAGGTCGGAGATTCGACATCATCAAAACCGTTGTTGTTTATGATGGCGATGGCGTAGTCAACAACTGTTTTATGTGGATGTGAATGCCGAGTTGTCGCAACAGGGGTTGTTGGCACCTTCCAATTCCTCTCACAACTTTCTTGGGTGGCGGAAGTAATATTTGTCGGTCGCCGCTAGCAAGACGCTCTAACCGCGTGCCATGGTCTGCCGGTCATGCTAAGCGCTTAAAGGTGCTTGAGCAATCTTAACGTAGGCGCGCAGTCTGGCGCAGAGAGGCACCCCACGACTGTTGGCAGGAATGCCAGTTCCTGATAATTAGTGCATCTGAAACAATGCTCAGGTATTGGCTTGCGACTTCGCTGGTAGTCAATCAGTCAATGACCTCAGCCGGACGCGCACGGTACGTGACAGTGTGCGGTACCATGCTCCGCTCCACGACTCATCAAGGTCGACGTGCCGTCCAAACGTGCCTGATATTATTAGCAAATGCAGCTCGTATTGGTAGCTAGCAGGAAGTGGGTGAGCAGAATAATGCCTACATCTCATGGTAGGCATGAATTCTCCGAGCGCAAACCTCCTTCATCACGTCATCGACCAGTTTCTGGACCGATTCCATACTCCAGTTACTCTTCCTCCGTAGAGGCGCGAGTGTCAAAGCGTGTAGACCCTGGGTGAACCCAAGGTTGTACCATCTGGCGACATTCTTTTCATGTGAGTCTTTAGTCCAACCAGGATTCAAGGGCAGTCTGATAACTTGGTGACGTATGTCCACGAAGCCCTGGCTTGTCAGTAGTTCGCCAGTGTACGGATTGTACTTTATTGGGCGATGATTTATCGTTGTGGCATCATCAAGAGCACGGTACCAGGATTTGAGATCGGCAAACTGAGGAATTGTATCATCGTCGCACCGTGGTTCTAAATCGATCTCGATTTGTTCCAAATAGCCGACTTGAGGCTTCAGATGTCTATACCCGTTAAAAAATGAAGAAATGCGACTGAAAGCCTTAAATACCTGAACGCCATAGCATACGTTCGCGGCCAATCTGCTATACTGCCGTTGAGCTGGCGCATGTGAATCATGTTCCATGTTTCAAAACCCAAACCATCCCATTCACCATCAATGTCTTGTATGTGAAAGCTCAAGTTCTGTGGGTGACTAGAAATCGTGAGAACTAATCAAAGATTGGCATCTTATCTTCTTACCGGTGAGGTTGTATTGGTGATAAATCAAGCCCTGCAACTTGGGCACCTGGGTAACGACTAGACAGTAAGTGTTAGCGGTGAGCACCCCCCCCCCCCCAAAAAAAGAGCCCTTTATCGCCCGATAGGACACATACGTTGCCATATCGATCGCCCATATTCCAGTTCCAGTCCCCCAGTCAAGGATTCGTACTGTGTCACCTGGTACTTCATGTATTGGCGCAAAGTGAAGTACTTCATTCGATGCAACGGAGAATAGTTTGTGATAAATGTCCATACGATCCTTTTCACCCTACCACGAATGATGTTAGTACAATGTTCCCTATAGTATGATGCCCAGAAGGAATGCGTGAATGTACCTCGTCGCACGGAAACATGTACTTTCCCCTGTGGTAAGCATGATACTCGCGACCATTTTCCATCTCGAAGCTTGGATCTGGAAGAGTCGGAGGAGCATGAGACGCTTGGCCAGGAGGCGAAGACATTGGGAAAGGTCGACTGGATGTTAAGGTCAGCTCTTGGTGGTCTATGACTGAGACTACTGCACGAGTGTTCTGAACAATTGGCTGTGTGACAATTGGGTAAGATCAGATGGTGCTGGAAAGAGAAATTGGCCTGCACATTTGTAGAAAACAGGATGTGGGCCGAACGTACCCATTATTAGCCATGGCTAATAGCATAGAGGCTTTTTAAGTTGCGGTCCTGAACTCAAAGTTTGGTGTCTCCTCCGAAGAGATATGGAAGGATTCTAAAGAACGAGAGTAAGTTTTCATATAAAATCAAGTGTGCCCACATGCAGCCCAGCAGAACATCGGCAGGCTTGTTTTGTCGGTCCTAGTCGGAGCTTGCAACCTTGGGTTGGCCTGCCTGAGGGGCGACCAAGTGCAACTCTAACTAGCCAGGGTCAAAACATACTGCATCAGAGTTGCAGGAAGCATGAAGGAGCAGCGCGGCTGCACAAATGACGATACGGAGGGGCGCCTACCTACCAGTAGTACGAGGATTGACAGCGGGATCTCTAACCTCTTAACAGCACATCAAATATAATGCCAAATTTGGGGGATGCTGGCTAGGTCAACTTAGTGCTGTTTCTCTTGTGTTGACCGATGATTCCTGAGCCCAACAACCAACAGTGGTGGAGGGTTATGGGGCAGCTTGTTGCTTTCTAGTGGGCTGAAATAACAACCCGGAAGCTGCTAAGATGGAGACGAGAGTTTTCTTGGGTGAAACTCTCTGATGAGATTCTCTGTATTTTTGGAGAATAGTGACGATTAGAGTAGGCACTCAGATCAATCCCGCCCGTCAGCACAAGCGCGCTGAAGTGAGTATCTCGGTAAAATGGCAGTGGGACTCCTTGACTCGGTATCCTGGGTGTATTGGTCGAGCTGGGACACGGAAGTCGGAAAGAGACGTTCTAGGTTCGAACTAATGCGAACAGCCGGTTGTGCTATGCTACACGACGCTCCTTTTGGTGGTGGTGGCTCCTTATGGTGGTGGTAGCTCCTTGTGGTGGTAGTAGCAAGAGCCGGCAACAGGGGATTCCACGAATCTGATACCCCAAGGCCTTCCAGAAGCAAGGATCTGTGATCTACTGATGCCGTGGCTGGGTGCGAAGTCCTGATCCTGACCAAGAGAATATAATAGGGGCCAATGCTAGATGGAGGAAGACACAGGCCGAGATTAAAGTACGTCTTGATGATTCCAAAGCTGCGATGGGGTATCAATTCTGCAGTGCCTGTGATTGCTACTAAGAAGAGAGGTATGTCGTGGAGTTGTAGCAGGACGATGGAGCTTAACTAATGTCGTTCGGGTGAAGTATATTTGACGTTGTGCACACAATGATAGCAATCGGGCATGGACTGGGACAGTAGATAGGGAGGGAAGATGGTGTCGGTCAGTTATTGTAGCAGCCTCGAGCCTTATATACTTGACGGAGTTCCCAAAGGAGTACCAACAAACAAGGGGCACCAGCTTTCAAACACAACATACACATCGACAACCAAGTCTCTTTCGCTCCCCACTCCGCGACGCTGGGTTCGCTCGACCTGGGTCTGTCATTTTACTTCTATTGTTCTTGTCAAGGCGTTTTCCAAAGAAACGATCCGCAAGAGTGGAGCTGAGTTACCAAGAGGCTTCTGATGGTCCCACCTTGCAAGGTTCCAACGAGCCGCTGATTTGCTTCGTGAGCCCCTGGCCTGGAAGCTTCGGAAGATTACTGTTGAGGTATGGTTTCCTTCAGGGATCTTGCTTGAATACCGGTGAGAGATCCGTCCTGCTGGTAAATTTTGGGAAATACGGGCGGCACGGTAGGTAGGTACTAGGTAGTTAGGCAACGATGGCACAACACCACAGGTAAAATTCGCTTCGGATGAGTACTTCTTCTTTCTAGTAGACTGGTTCGAAAAGTCGGCATTTGTGTCCTCAGCTCATACATGTAAAAGACAAGTATACCAAGTGCTTTTCAGAATTTCTACATATCCAGCCTGCTTCTATTGGCGTCTAGAGTACTGGCCCGTCTAACTTCAGAATGAAAGTCATCTCCTACACTCAATGGTCTGCTGCGCGTCCTGAAAGCTGATATGGGGACCACAGATGAGAGCATCTCTTCAACACACGCTACTCGTACTAGATTACATGCAAGTCTCCTTGAAGGTAGTCGTGCAACCTCGCATGCAACTCTGACTGCACAAGTAAGACAAGTCATACCTGCGTGAGCATGGAGCGTAGCCTGTCACATCAGTCAAGTAAAACCGACAGTTTGGGTCGGCGACCAAGTGGTTGATCTTCCTGTCCCTATGACAGCTACGTATTGATAATGGTGCATAGATCAATGCCAACTAACTGTGCTGTGAAAAGCAGACCCCAGCACATCAACCACCTCGTAACAAGACTTATGACAACTTCCGGCATGCTGAGCCTCTGCTATGTTCACTAGAGAGCGTGCAGCGGTAGATAGCCATGTGTTGCTCTTCAACCACCTGAAACAACATCAGCCAACATCCCGAATAAAGTACCACCCTAGTCAACCACGCTATCGGGGGATTATATTCATATCTTGCACCTACCCAAGTGTCTTTGGAAACAGAGACGTAAAAGTGCAACAGTAGATCCCGCCCGATGTAGAAAGAAGGGGGTTTCTGCTAGCTTTCTATTACTTAGCGCGTTTGTGTGATTTATGGTATCGGGATTCTGCGCCATCCCCAGCTCCAACCAAAGACCCACATATAAGCAGAAGTCCGTTGGCAAGTACAGAGTAGATTGCAAGCGCTTAGCATATGCACCTTCAACCGCGCTGCAGCTCAACATAGCCTGATAGGCATCCTGTGGTAGATATATCAGGCACTTCGCTGTGCGTCATGCTCTTGTTTCCAGCAATGGAGTGCCCAGGGCTCGGAGATCAGTATTGCCAGTGTGCCAAATGCCTGCAGATTGGTCAGGTGTGGACCGTGTGGTCTCACTTGAAGAATCCACACCAGTGAGTGTCAATTTGGTGCTGGCATGCATCGCATCCATAAGCTCGCTGGCGAGTGCTCACCGCCCTCCGGCTCTTGATGCCTCATATGTCATCAGGCATATCTATTTGCTGGGTATATTTCGCCTCATCTCGCGAGGATTTGATTGCTAGACTGAAGACCACAGGACGTGGAGGCGGCGACTCCGCTGCTCTCAAACCTGCCATGGCAATTTGTATGCACCTGGATTCATCTATCTCCGCATCCTCGTCCATACGTGGAGAGCAGAGCAGAGCAGTATTTGTTTTCGATGCGCCAGAACTAGACACACCCTTGCCGCCGAAACACCGGATGGCCCATATCGTTTATGGCCCATGTCCTGTGCTCAAGCGACCCGTCCCCATGTCGGGAAGCTGAAACTCGATTTATAGAACCTTGTTCGGGTGTCATTGATTCTAGTTGGAACCATACGGTCGGGTTTCCAGGGTATGGGTATGGCTTTGTTTGCTGACTGATGCGGTGGAAGTCCAACAAAAGATAAGCCGCTATTGAATGCTTGGTGGATTATTCGGGAGGCTTTGGTCATTTCCATCAGTTTCCCTGGGACGGTACGCAGCATTGCTCACAAGGCCGGCTTTCGTATTAGTCGACGGCAACTAGTTGCCGTACATGGCTCATTGTCCCCCGACTCTGAAAATGGTTTGGAGATACCACATTCTGCCTGCTCCCGAGTCCCGTTCTCTCATCAGCTGGTAAGGCTTACATTACAAGTTTTGCGTATCCTCGACCCACTAAGTCATGAGTCTACAGTTCTTCACGTTGAGATGAAAGAAAATTGGGGTTTTCTAAGGATTCGGACATGTCACATTTCTTGATTGGCGCCCGGACGGTGCAAGCCCAAAATTGAGGTCCGTTGTCCAAATCATCGGCATATGCGCCATCCAAATTAACTTGGCTACATCTCCCCTTATCGAAGGCAATCCGAGCTATTCCAATTGTACCACCGTGTCACCGAAGTACAGACTAGTACACGAAAGCTTGCTGCCTGCCACTACACTGTAGTGCGGTCGGTGTAGCAAAGGCGGAGGTGAACCCCAGAGACCCGGCTTCCTGGCTCCTGGATCTCGATGATGTACTTCGATCAAGACTTTGGGTAACATTTCTACAATCATGTTATATGATATTTTCTGTGTGTGGGATTTGTGTAACGAGCAGCAAGTATATCTCCTTAGGGTTCCCAAGCCACTTGGCGACTAATAACTCGATGCCGAGCAGAGAGACTATCAGAAATTGGACTAGTGCCCATTCAATTCTGCCTTTAACCCTGCAAACACTCTCCCAGAATCTGGTAACTGACTTGCATATTTCATGGTTTACTGTTATACCTCCGATGCACAAATGTGCTTGGGTCCAAGGCCTTGCAGCGCCAAGAAGCGCGGTATTCAGCCGAGTTCTCTCTTATGAAATACGATGCATCTCTCTCTGCACCCGTGTGGTGTGTCTTAATTGAATGCTAGTAGGTGTATCAGGGTACTGCGATGTAGTCGCTGAAAGGGATAGAGATGAACTTGACCAAATCCACACTGCCACAAACCGAGTTCGGTGATTTAAACAGGTGTCGATCGTGACTGGATACCAGAGGGAATTAAGGAGGGTATTCTGAGCCCGAGGTGTGACTTCCTCGCAATACTTGCCATGATGATGCTGCTTGCAGCAGTTCGTACCCACTGGCTCAACTGAATTGGCCCATCGTTGTGTACGAAGCACTAGATGCCAAGTCTCATTGCGAAGTCATTAGCATCTCAACAATAATTTTATCAAAACACCACAATATGGCACCCTCAACGCCTCTTAGTACTCGAAAAAGGGCTGAGTATGATACTATTAAACGAATGCGACTTTTTGATGCATATGCGAGAAACCGGCAGGAGACCGGTGTGGCCTCAATTTCACATCGACCTAAAATCGACATACTACCTTCAACCGCACGTTACTGGCTCAGACAAAGCGAATAATTCGAAAAGCAAGCACACAAGAGAACAAGAAGAGCGAGTTTTCACCTGGTTCAAAGCCTACCGTATCTGCAGCTTTTTCAAGCAAAATTACCGCCCAAGACAACCTAATTCACGAAAGAAAAAAAAGACTACACAAAACAAGTCGAAGAACTGTCAATTAGCTACACATCACGTACATTACAACGCATTGTGCAAAAGACAGCTGCTCGGCGATATCTCAGACTACGTGCGACTGAAACCTCGATAAAAAAAGGGCCCGCGGATAGAATACGCTCGTCAACATATAGATAAAGCCATCACCGACTCTGGCAATATGTATGGCTCACAGATGAAGTATATTTCCTTTCAACCTCATTGCAGAACGAGCTTGGGCAATATACGTTGCAAATGGAATCTCATGCAACCACTAAACGGCACTTGACTTCACTAACGACCCCAACGAACCATTGGAGAAAGCCACAGAACCTTATAAACCATGAAAATCTAAGTACGAATGCGAGGCTGAGTTTCGTGCTCGGGTAGAGGCTTGGGAACGCGAACAGCCAGAGGTGGAAGTCTTGCCTAGGGGCAATACAGTGCCACAAGAGTTTCATGCCAGAGAGGTTCTCCCCAAATATCTTGAAGAAATCGCGAGCTTGACAGAGCGCTTATACCATAAGGTTCCCTTACAAGATGGTGTGGATCCTTCACATGGTAATAAATCGACAAATAACCCTCGTTTTCGTCTTGAAAGAGCTACAGATGTTATAATACTTGTTCATCCAGCTCAATCGCCTGATCTCAATCCAATTTGAATTCGTGTTTTGGTGGTTTTGGTACGCAATGAGACTTGACACTTAGGTTGAAGAGTCTTAATTGGTAGTTGTAGTAGTGAAATTAACGCCCATGGTCCGTGTGCTTAGTGCCACGTGCTGGGCTAATTGCCAGCATTTTCTATATGCATCTGAGCCTTAATTTGTAGTATGTACAATGTTGATAGCTAGCGCAGACTGATCATGGCTACATCATCTGACTGAGCAAATTACAGATAAACAGCCGGATTTATACCAGCTGCGTGGTCGTCATCACTTGTAAAGCCTCCAAATAATCTCTCAACACTCCTTTTAGCCAAAATTGTAGAGTGCTAGCTAGTGTCGTATGGTGAACTGTATTTTGAGTAAGAAGTTGCGGATACATATTTATTGTTCCATTTGAGTGTTACACGAGCAAAATGCTATGTAACACTGTAGGCTTTCTTGACCCATTAGGCCAGATACCAATCTCTCCGTCGGATTTCTGCCAGAATATATTGTAACTGAATTGCCGAAACGAAAGGTTGTAGTCGAGTCCGAATATGTAGCCAGGCGCCAGTATCGCAACGGGAGAGAGGAATCTCCGGAAGCTCAGGAAAAGGGGCCCTTCGTATCCGAGGAGCTACAGGTGCGAATTTGTAGAATAGAGAGCATTGTACGTTGACAGACGTGTTGAATACGCCGAAGGGATCAGACGGGAAGTGAAGTACCTCGTCATATCTATTACAGAGAGCAGTGTAGCAGGGATCCGCACCTGAAGAACCGTAAATAATCTGCATGAGATATTGCTATTAAATCGATATCCGCTGTATCTTCCTCCCCCTGTACATTCGTAGTCGTGGTTGTGAAAGTATAGTTCGCTAGCGTCAAGGTGCAAAAAGTCGTCAACTCCAGAGCTCGAAAGCCCCCGGGATACTGTCTGCAGTCCCTCAGCAGAAGTAAATAGGCTCAGTTATCCTCCACAGTCTCGGAGGGACCGGCAGGCGTCTACAGCTGGCACCGACGTGAAGGCGGGAGTTCCACTTTGCCAGCCTCGCGGATGTATACTCTATGAGGTAAGGTGTCATCTCTCGCGAAAGTCAGATGGTACCTAGTGGCTAGTATCGCTTGATGTGACTCGAATTGGGGCGCCAAACTCGAAAGGTACCAAACCTCTTCGATTCCGGGGGAAACAATCCAAATGAACGCACCTAGGGAACCTCAAAAAAACTGAGCAATTTGTAGGTCCAGACTTCGTGTCCCGGAAGTTCCAAGTTGGTAGCTTCCAAGGGTGAGGGTACAAACGACCCAACCATAGCCATCCGCAAAAGTTTCCATGCCAACACTATGAATACGTTGCTGACCACCTCTTCCAATCCACGCTAGCAGCAAAAGTGCCATACATGCAACTCTGTACCGGTATGCGTGTATATTGTGCCAGCGATACGATTCTCCGAGGCATGCTGCATGGTTCCTGCCCGAATGTGCCTATCGAGAGCTAAGCCAACAACAACCACATGCCAGCACCTGTGGCTGATCCCGTGACGCGTGGGGTTCAGCTAAAGCTGCAAGCCTGTCTTTTGTAAAGTAGTTGAAATATTGGAGTTCTTATTGCGTATTGATGTATCTTGTTTTGGGCAACGCTTTGATCGAAAGCAGCATTACTCCTTTATAAACCGAGACTCTCAACTTTGTACTAATCTCCGGTAGGTCAGGAGTTTGCTTTACTGTGCGTTCATGTGCATGTCCTTCGCATTCTATCATTATTCCAGTGAATCGGTTCAGCTGCACCTACACCTCACCTCCATTTGCTTGAATCACGAGAAACACATACGGACTTCTGATATCACAAAACGAGAGGCTGAAGATAATGTCCCTCTATCATGAGCAGAAATTGTTAGTTTCGCACTCAGTCTGGTTCCAAAGTGGCAGCTATGAGGTTGGGTTTAGCTCATTAGCTCATCAGACGCTTCTATTCTTAACCTTCGATGAGGCATACCCTGCAGCTTACAGGCACTTGAAACTTCCTTGAGTACAACATATACGACTAAACAGCATCATGAGCAACGCCTGCTGACATTCTATGAAGCAGGATATGCAACTAGCTAGATACCTAGACACTTGTACATGGAGCGGCAGTCCGCCTCAATGTGCAACAGGCTATTACGCAAAACCCTCCTTGGGCTTAACGTCATATCAGTTTTGCATATGGCACCGCTGGGCTGCGAATCCACCTTCAAGGGTCAAGGCAAGCAGGCAGTTGGCAAACAAACGCTTCCAACCCACGTGTGTAACTTACACTCTATGTGAAAGTTCCGAGTGAGGTTATATTACGTGAAGAGGATCGACCACGGCAGAGCATGCCTTGAGCTCTAGGGCTGATGGGGGTAATCGAGGCACTACGGCAAACCCATCTCTGGTGCAGTGTCGATGGTAGTGGTTTGTGTTTTTTGCCTGTCAAGATGCATTACTGTGGTCGGTCGCTCTTTTGCGTACAATCTATTCCAATGCAAAACTATGTTTATTCTTGTTCCAGCTTAGAAGACCACTGCAATGGTGGATGCCTGGAGCTGGAACTGGAGTTGAGATACATTAGCGTTAAGCAAGTGCTACTATGCTGAAGAGTTCATCGGCTCGGATATCCTACATCAACAGAGCACAGGCTTCTATACCCTCGCTGCATAGCTCACTGTCACACGCTATTCTATATGTGTCCAAAAGCTGGCTTGTGTGGTTGGGCCAGAAATACGACGTTAGTATGTTTAACCTGTATAGCAACCCCCGGACTGGGACTTTGACTGATGCTTTGCTGTTCTGGAGCTCTAATTGGGTTCAATGATAGAATCCGGTTCAGTTGTGGCCTCATCCTCCTACCATATAATACGATCTCTCAAGCACTAGACAACGAAGTGAAACATCGTCTTCCTCTTGGTCCCTCCGCTTCTCAAAAATCGAGTAGGCATTCACTTTCTCTGCCTCTTCATTGTGTCTACTTCATACTCCCGTTTTTTGTAGATTCATTTGATACAGTAGTTTCCATATCTCTTGTCCTTTGGTATCCCAAGAACAATGACTTTAAGGTCAGATAGTTCCAGAAAAGTGTCAAAGAACGCAGTCCCGAAAGTAAAGTAAGGCTGCTTCACGTGGCTTGCCAACTCCCCATAACGGTGGTAACTTTCTTCGGAGCCTGGGTGGATGCTAACTCTTTCTCTTGTGATGACAATCATGTACAGTGAGTGTATCTAAACAACCCCGCTCCGAATGAGTCGAGTTCTCCTCCCCACCCAGAGTTGTACGCCTTGCTAATATTACAAAGCGAAAAACGCCATCTCAAGTGCAGTGTGAAGTTCTGAGGATCTTCTCTCTCTATAAGTGCAGTTTCAGGAGTCAGCTGCTCTAGAGATGTGTCGAAATGTGTCTTCCCTTGTAGTCGTGTACTCCTGAAACCTGTATCAATCCTCGAACTTTGCGATATTAAGGAAGCTGACTCCGAAATTCTGATTGCAGATGACAAAAAAGCCGGAACGCCTCAAGTGTTGCAACTTTGGACGAAAGTGTGAAGGATGTCCATAAACTGAGGAAGTCAAGACATCACCAAAAGAAATTCTCCGGCTATTCAGCAGAACCTTGCTTTCCAAAGCAGTTCATGAGCAGTCTCACTCACGTCAAGCGTCGCTTAGCCACCGTTTGTCCAATGTTTCCTTCGCTGAAGATCGGGAGTGCCGGTATTTTGCGCTTTCCGTGACCAGACAGCATTCGAGTTACCTGGAGGCTTTGATCCTTCTCTATGGAGAACGCTGGTAGTCGAAGCTTGCCGCAATGAGCATATGCCAGAGCTGACCATGGCGGTCGCAGCTCCAAGTATAGCTTGTAAGCAAAAGATCAAGCCGCACTATAACCAGGTTCTATTTCTTTCGACATGAATCGCAACCTAGTCTATGCGCTTATGTAATACGGAAGTGCGTTGAAGGGAATTTAAAAAGACTTTACTGCCGGGCAGGACTCCATCAGAATAGCTTTGATCGCAGTTCTGTTAATCTTTGCATTCGAGAGCTTGCACGGCGATACTGGACGTGCTATAAGGCCAGTCCAGAGTGCCCTTGAACTCATACTCAAACGAATCTCCACAATGCAACGGCCTTATCATGGGTCACGAGCAAGTTCGAACAAATCCTCATCCTCGCTACCATTTGACAAGGACATCCTTTCAGCCTTTCTTTGACTTGATGGCCCAGCGCTGTCAGTTCTAAATCAGCAGTCTTTCTATCATACACAGCTCTTGGGGCGTCCCATTTCACACTTCTTGATTGTTAGGGAAATACCCAGGGGTTTCGCGACTATTTCAGAAGCCTGAATGTACTTGGAATACATACATTGGAGTGCTGAAGCGCCGCCTCAGAATTTTCGAGGAACGCTCCGACGTTGGTATGTGGAGCCATTCGCTTTGCAGGCAGAACACCCAGCGACACAATTAACCGAATGGAATGAAGCTTTCGTGCTTCTTTATCAACACTCTGTGAAACCTTCTGGAGCCAGCACGTTTACATCTGCTTCAATTCTAAGTATTCAGTCACTGGCTTATACATTGTTCTTGAAAGGATTCGAGTCTGATGACTCCATCCGAACTACACGAACTATCCTCACACTTAGCAAACCACTACTGGACCACCCAAGCTTTTATCGAGAATTCGTCTTTGATGGTGGCATATTATGCGCCTTGGCTATCATATTGATGATATGTCTAGATCAAGATATGAAGGAAGAGACATATGGGCTTGTCAAAGCTATGATACTCAGGCGGGAAGGGGTTTGGAATTCTTACGCGATCGCAGAGGCTACAAGGGAAACGTTACACCGAGCAGATGAAGGTCAGATCTTACATCCTGGATATAGTATCATTGAGCCCGGGTTTGGTAGGACCGAATTCGAAACTTTGATGAGCCACGAAATGCAAGACATGGTGTTTTTTAAGCATCCAGTTGGAGGATGAAGAGATGTCAGATGTGATACCGACCCCAGGGAGTGAGACTCGGGGAGGGAAGAAAGACAAGAATGTGGATCGCTATAATTTGAATGATTATCGAAGGGCCAAGACAGATCCTGATCTTGTCAAGAAGTTCTTAGGATTCTGAGTGGTGAAAAGGTGAGGCGGAAACTGCCCTGTCGGTCTATCTTGTTTATCTTGGTTTTTCTTTAGTCTGTTGCCATGCCAGCTGGACTGGTCAGCATATCTATTTCTTTTCCCTTGGTTCGCTACACAGGTGGATGTTTGATGTGGCCTATTCATCAGAACTCTGGCAGGCTACTGGAAAGGAATTGGCATTCATAGTAATGCCCCAAACAAAGGCCCTGCTCTCACCGCTATCTGGATCCAGATAAGCAATGTGGGAGAAAGTATTGGATCGTGAAAGACAGTGATAGAGTCTATTTGGTAGTACTAGTAGTAGTCTGGCAAAGCCAAACTCCCACATTCACGTTGGTGCCAGCTGTAAACGCCCACTCTCTCCGAGGTGTAGGATAACTAAGTTGGAGCTCTCGCAACGATAACGTACTCGCGTTTTCACGCCAGCGAGTCAACCCCCTTTCACCATTCGGCAACATTTGCGACTTCGCTTTACAGCTCGATAAACTCTGGTATAGTAGCTGTAGCGCATGGCACCTGGCAAGAATCTGTATGATCGTTACGAGGTCTAGCCTTTGTCCTACCGAATCTGGGGCAGCTCGAACAGTCGGTAGCGAATATGCGGGAAGCTATAGATATTGCTTTACAGCATTCGGACGAGCCAGATTATCGAGCTGGCTCTACCAAGTTGAAAGAATATTTGGAGACGAAGGTCGAACGGAAGATTCTGACAAGGTATCAAACAAGTTGATCGAGACGCGAATGTTAGATGTAAAGGATACTGATGATCGCGAGAAGAGATGAATGCTCTTCAATTAGATAGTATAGCTTTCAGCTAGCGCGGGAATCACACTGTACCACACCCAACAGCAAATTTACCTGGCCTGCTACCAAGACCCCTTGCTTCCTGGTCTTTAAAGGCCAAGAAGCAGTATCATGATTTGTGTACTTGACTAGAAGATCGCTCCTGCTTCTTTATTTTGTCCTCGTGAACATTTCAACACCTCAGCCTTTCAATGACAAAAGCAGCAGACTTTTAGAGCAAATGAATCATGAGCTTCTTATTCACCAGCTTGCTCCCTTTGCTTTCACTTCACCACAAGCTCCACCACTGTGATCCCTGATTCTTTATTCAGATCTAGCCTCTCGCACCTCATTGCAATCCCCATTCTCTAATCACATTACCAAATTAGTAACTCAAGTCCTCCCTTGTAGCCCAATCAGCAATCCTAGCTCGCAAACATGTCACGCAGCACCATCGACACTGTTATGAGTCCAGAGAACTTCGTACGCACTTTAATTTCCTCTCCTGCCATACTCAGCCTTGACTTACCGCTCTTCTTGCAGGTCGATATCCTCAACGTCCGTGCCGACATGATCGTCGAGGCCATCGCCATAACCTGGTCCCTCGAGCAAGCCGGCGCCGCCGCAAAAGCCATGGCAACCAACATGATCGACGGCATCGTCAAGTCCTACAACGATCGCCCCGTACGTATCCCTCCCTCCTTCACCTTCATCTTATAAAGCTAGCACTAATAAGAACACAGCACCTCGCCTCTGAAGCCTTCGAGTACGCCCTCTCGGCCTGGTCCCTTGCCCGTTCCTCCGCCATCTCCAAGATCAACGCCAAGATCGACTTCTCGCGCTCGCGCAACCAGGCAACCGGCGACCTGGAGAAGAACAAGGAGCTCATCGACGCGTACTTTGCGAGCGGCACGGAGTTTACGGACAAAATTCTGAGGGACTTGGCCGAGGAATTTTGTGGTATGTTGGATGAGGGAGCTGACGGTGAGGAATATAAGGCCGAGGTGAAGGAAAAGATTGAGAAGGCTGAAGGTGGTGTCAAGCTTCATGCTGATGCCGCTGAGTTCAAGCCTCTGGGTTTGAGGTTTTGATCGATCTCACTATGCATGGTGGACGGTTGCTGCTTTTAAGGATTCAATGGGAGATGCTTTGGGTGGCCTGGAGATGTGGAGGAAACGACCATTGGAGATCTGGGCCGACGAGAGAAGAATGGAGTCAGCGAAGGGCTCTTTACGCTTTTTCGTCAATCTCCTATTATTACTTAGGGGTTATGCTTTAGCCATATTTAACGAGAGGATAGTATGGCCAAGATGGGGTATGCGATTGCTTAGCTATGCAGTTCTCCTATATATGGGTCCTTTCCGAGATGCTGTTTCTTCACTTCTCATTCGGACCGGCAATCAAGACTTTGATTCCCTTGCCTTCCTTGACGCTCTTGAATGCAGCCTCCGCGTCTTCGAACTTGACAGTATCCGTGATCAGTCTCTTGACGTCGACTTTTCCAGACGCTACCAATTCCAGAGCAAGAGCATAGTCGCCGCTGCTGTATCTGAAACTTCCCTTGGCAGTGACCTCTTTAGTGCACAACGCCATGATCGGGAATGTGATGTCTGGCTTGCCCATTCCACCTTGCACATACACACCGCCTCTCTTCACTACGTGCAGAGAAGCCTGGATAGATGGCTCAGCACCAGACACGTCAATTACAGCATCAGCTCCCTCTCCCAAGCCAAGCTCTTTGACCAAGTTTGCGCCATTCTCCTCCCCTGAAACCTTAGCAGGTATCCATGTGTGTGTCGCAGCAAAAGTCGCAGCAAACTCCAATCTCGAAGGTTGAATATCAACAGATATGATCTTAGTGGCACCATAAGCCTTCGCAACAGCACAGCACAGCAATCCGACCGGTCCAGCGCCCATCACCACCACGTTCTGTCCCGGCTTGACCTCAGCCTGTTTCGTAATATGTACCGCAACCGCCAGCGGCTCCAACAAGGCACCCTCCTGCAGCGTAACATGGTCTGGCAGCTTATAGCAGAAATCCTCAGGACTGGCATAGAAGCCGGCCAACGTGCCGTCAAACGGCGGCGTGGCGGCAAAATGCATGTCCAGACACAGGTTGTAGTGGCCAGCCAGACATGCCGTGCAGCGTCTGCATGGATATCCGGGCTCCAGGGCGACACGATCGCCGAGTTTCAGCGTCTTGACTGCCGCGCCGACCTCAACGACTGTGCCGGCGGATTCGTGGCCCAGCACCATGGGATTCTCGACGACGTAGGGCCCGATGCGTCCCTCGGCCCAGTAGTGCACATCACTGCCACAGATTCCGGTGTAGTTTATGGCGAGGATGACATCGTGGGGTGAGGTGAGTGTTGGCTTGGACTTTTCTTCGAATTTGACATCGTAGGGTTTAGAGAGCACGAAGGAGAGGTTCTGGGCGTTCTGGTTAGTTGGATTGTCTGGCAGTGCTCGGCGGGGTAATTTTACGCTTTCCCCCATGTCATTCATTGGTGCTCTATTGCTATCTCTTTAGTATACTTCGTGAGTAGTTGTATGTGTTGATAGCTGACTTGTATGCTGGCTTCTGAGTGAGGAATATTAAAGACTGAGGAGTTAAAGAGCATCTCAAAATGTGGTCTGCTCCTAGTGAGCTCTCAGCTCCAAGACCAGGGAGCTTGAAAGCTTGAAACTACCTCCCCCACCTTCGACTTTTCTATTTACCCGGTCTATTTATCCGTTCCGTTTAGCGGCTTTCGAGATCGTTGATGCGCTCCAATCAGAAGATGTCTACTGTTCAAGCGGTGGTGGTAATACCTGGTACCAGAAGTTCGTTGATGTAAAGAACAATAAGATGTGCTCGTCCTATTATACTCTCCGTTGTTTGATTCTGCAAGATGTTATGTGAGGAATGAATCTACTCAGCTTGCTTGTCTACAACGGGTTCACACTCTATGTTGGTCAACCAGTGTGGCAAAACTAACATGGCAACCCAAGTAGCCTTCGTCACCAAGTGTCCTCAGAATAGCCGAGACGCGCTAAACCGCATCCGATGGTAAGTTAAAATATCCAAGAATCTTCCCTCTACAATTCTCCCTAATTATGTCACCAACCACTCGATCGCATAGGCTCCGAACGTTTTCCTCCGACGTTTCAGTTCCTAAAGATTATACAGCAACTAAGAAGGCTCCGCTTATCTTTTTGAAGCGTACGATCGTTAAGAGCCCGGGCAAAGCGAGCTGGATTTTGACCCATTTGCACCCCTCGAACTCTAGGGCCATAATATGGCTACAAGAAACGTAAATAATATGGGTCACCTACACGTCGGAGGATTCGTTAGAGGTTCGCGATCTTTGGAAGATACCCGAGAGTATCGAAAGAGACGTGTAGATGCTCGTTTCACCGTCGAGAAACCTAGTACCAAACCAGCCTCTTTCTCGACAGATCGCATTCTATAGAAATCCTGTTAAAGAGCGCCAACTGGAAAGACGACTTGCCCGGTGTACAAATGGGGCTCAAATGTACGTGCAGGCATACGTGAAGAAGGAGATCTCGGTCACAAACAAGAGAAAACGAGTAGATTATGGGCAGAGAAGGGACGGTTCATCGATCGAGAATTACTGGCTGTCTATTTAATTCACAGACAAAGTTCACGTATATCAAGGTGAGCGATCGAAGGGCCGGATTCTACGAGTACGAGGGATACGAGAGCTCGAAGAGAACGTGCAAGAACGAGGTAAAGATAGGCGTAATTTATACCTTGCTGCGTGGGTTAATTGAAACGAGAAGGCGGGAAACTCGAGTTCTATAACGACGAGGAGAGTTATACACAACGGCCAAAACGTCCTCCGAAATCTCGTAGAAAGTACGAATCGAAGAAGGAATACGACGAGCGAATACGGGTTTGGGATGCTCTACTTCCGCACGAGCAAGAGGTTAAGTCGAAGGGAAATTCTATGGCCCAACCTTACTACATCGATGACCTATTAACTGTATACGTTTGTGTAGCTCAATGAGCACGATTACAAGACTCTCAGCCGTATATATTACAAGATAACTACCCGAGCAATTGGAACGGGTCCTCGATCGAGGTATGGGCTTGCAGCCAAATACAAAGACGATAATTGGGTGGAATGCCTTATACACTATGATCGTATTGGCAATCCAAGAGATATATGTCGATGATCTGTAGACACCTTGCTGTTGGTATACAAGAGAATGCACATGCGACTTTTGCGATGAAGTTACCGCTGGACAAGAGATCTTGTTGGTCCGCAAAGCGTCGACTTTATTCTTCACGAGAGGCTTCAAAAAATCCCGGTGCTTCATATCCTCTGAGACATTGTCAAGAGTGACACAAAAACATCCCAATGTTTGGAGATATGACCTAACTTCCACAAAGCGTCCCGAGGTTGCTCTAACGGGACGCCATGATCATCGCGTGCTTGAGCGGTATCTGTCTAAGAGCGTGTATAGTCTAGCGTTTTAATGCATTGGCCCGCGAGGTATGTAGAATCCTTGGCAGGTCGAGCATCGTACTGGCTTAAGTTGACCTGGATAGTTTCAATGCCCTTACTGATTAGTGGCTAGAGCTATGTTTCCTTCAGGCGTGCAGGAGATGAGGTCATCATGTCGTCCACGGAACGAAGCAAGAGATGAGAGGAAGCGCTAAGGAGTTACAACAGACTAATCATAGATTTGAATGTCTAGTAGCTCAACAGAACTAGGGTCTTATGAATACGGTAGGACTCCAACTGGCGTCCAGGGCGTAACATGAGATGCGATCTGGGTAATGATCTCAACTGGTAGATCGAGTAAAGTGGTCGAGCTGGCACGGCCTTTGACTCGGTAATAAACGGAACACTTGGGACCGTTGTATTTCTTCGAGTTTGTCTGCCTGGTTTTGCTAGCAGTTCAACCAGCGTTGAGGTAATGGCGGGTTTTGTTGTTTTGGCAGGCTGCAAAAAGGTGATATCTGGACTTAAGTTGAGTCGAAGAGAGGAAATGGATGGAATCTTAATCTTCGGATCCGGTAGATATGTCGCGGCAATTTCTATCAATTCGCCAATATAATTACTTGGTTCGCACCCTACGAAAAATCGCGGATTGGTTATCCGCCCAAATACCCGGTGAAGACAACTTCAACTCTACCACAGCTCAAGCCCAAGCTCTACCCCCCTCAATGATACATCATGCTAGGTGCAGACATCAGAAAATACGAATACCGTTGGTATCAGAGGATATTGAGGATAGCATGAACAATAACGATCAACATACACCTCACGAGCTAAGTACTTTGATATACAAAGTCAAACATAGAGTTGAGTAGGGGAAGAGTAGGTGAAATATACTGCCAATAGGCCACTACTGAATAGACTGTAACTAAATTGAATGTAGATTTATGAGGCGTACTATCCCAATCGGGTTTATGAAAGCCAGCAAAGCTATTGGTATGCGCTCGATGGGTTCAGACCTCAGCCCAGATACAGTAAGATAGGGACCAGCCTGTACATACGCAATGGTCGACCATAGATGTCTTCATGTTGCCCATCTTCTTGAAAGATAACAATGATACGTTCGACCTCTCACTGGAAGATTGGCGCCTGTTTGCTTGGTCTGGGCGGCACAGGTCACACACAGGCTTTCTAACTGTAGCAAGCCCACGATCAGATGCAACATCGATTTACGGTTGAACAGCGCTTGTGACTCCTGGCAACTTGTAGCGATGAATAAGAGAGATGGCCCCTGCTGAAATTGTTGTGCTGTTGGGGTGTAATGATGCTACGGAAGAGCCGCATATCATTTGACATATTATTCACTGCGAAGCCAGCCACAAAGCCAGCCAATAACCAGCATGCAACAGCCAACAATATCATAGCTGTCGATATTGACTCAATAGTAGTCACTGTTGAGTCCCCTGGTGCCCTATAAACTTCTCCATCCTGTTGAACTTGCACAAACAATTCCGGAATTATGGCACTGTATATATATAGACCTCCACCATCTGCGAACCACTATAGCAATCTACGCCCACTATCTTGATTGGAATCAGTCATAATCGAAAATGCAAAGACGTTTGCGTGCAAAGTTGGCTGCGCTGATCAACTCTCCAACGAACACAGTCGTGGTAGGGGATCAATATCTTCCATATCTTCACTTTGCTGTCAGTTTGGAACATTGTTTTGACATCTGGCACACGCCTATCAGCGGCGTCTCACCAATGGCTATATGATATCAGACGCTTCCAGAAGAGAAAAAGTACCAGCTCGCAGGCAAGAGAAATAGCTATGGCCAGGGTGAATTTCAACTGGCACCAAACAAGCCTGCGAGGGTTGTAATCACCCCTGATTTGACACTAGCCAACTCGGGAACTATCCAGGTGAAATGAGGGCCCAGGGCTCAACCGAGTCCTACAAACTTTTACCACCCAAACGCCTCACACAATCCACAAACAACAAATAACATCCGAGAGACAATATGATTTCTACAACAAGAAATAGAAGAAAAAACAGAAGACGAACTAAAGCGGGGATGGAGAAGTCTCTGTTGGAGCAGACCTACACAGCCGCACCAGGCAAGGTCAACGAGGTAAGTTGCTGACATTTGGCCCAAGACATATCGTCCAACTTACGTCTCCAAAAGCTTGACGAAGTACTCGTGGAGCTTCTGGAGAATTTTGATTTCAGTGGCCAAATGATTGATTTCAGAACATATCCGTTCCAATTTCATGACGAGATTCGCCTCACAGCTACCTGTAAGTACTGCTCCACCTCTTTGTTTCTTGGTCATAAACTAATTCGTGATGACGCTTAGTTGTCAGCGAGCAGACGGCAGGTGAGTTCGTTACGGGAGATATGGCTCGCTTATTCCTGGAGCAAGCACATCAAGAGGGCCTCCTGAGTATGGCTCTGCCGGTAGCTGTTGCAATCCGGTTCCTTAAGGCTCGCCGCAGCTGGGAGATAAACGATTGACATTGAGTAGATTGGCTCAAGAGGAACTAGGGCGCCAATAGGCCTTCCAATCAGAATTGATCAACAACCATATTCTCTTGTTCTCCCAACTCAATACTGTTGGTGATCGCAGTAATCAACCTGTGAAATTTTTACATAGTAGCAAGTGAAGTCGTCCAAACTACGTATGACGTCTACTATTCTTCCAGCGGCTTGATATCGTAGATGAGGTATCAACGCGGTAGTCTGGGTTTTCTAACATCCATTGCGAAAAGCTATGTGAACAGGAAATCATCCTTTTCTCACAAAGAATTCTCCCTATATCCTTTCCAACACTTGAAGAGAACAGCTGAACACAAGGTCACTCACTATATTAAATAGAAGCAAACTGTTTTAAACAGTACATTTGGACAAAAGTTAGTTAATCTGCATTACAAGAGAAACCAAGACTACCCAACATTACCTACAACGTATTGTTAAGACTACCTCATCAAAATCATCCAAGCGCTGTCAACTGTGTGTGAAGGACTGACTCGGCATTATCGCATAGTAGTGAATGACTCATGTGGTCTGCACATTCATGTTGGCGACGGTACGCAAGGCTTCACGCTTGAGACATTACAAAAATTCATTGACTTCGTTTTAACCTTTGAGCCACGGCTAGAGCTAATTCATCCAACAGATCGCGTCGAGTCTCCAAGGTGTCTCAGGCTCTGGGATTGCTCTATACTTATAACGTCTGCCCTGCGAGATGGAAACAAGGCACAAAAGGCTGCCCTCGACATGATCTTTACCGCGACGTAAGTCAATGAGATATTGAATCTGTGTTCGAGTATATTTCGGGTGATCGTGCTGCACAGTATCTATCAAACTTGGAGATCTCATCAAAGAACAAAAGCATCGTGTCCAAGCGCGACAAGAACAAGCGCACCATTGAGTTTCGCATGCATGAAGACATTGACCTCGGTGATTAGGAACGGTTGATCCATTGGCTTGCAGTCTGCGCTGGACTTTTGCACTGGGATAAAGACATGCCGCTGGAGGATGTCAAGAAGTATCTCTACAGCGTGAGCCGTGCTCACAACTTGTAAGTCGGCGCGATGCTGTTAAGCACCCCAAAGAAGTTGATGCGATTCACCGTTTCCTCCTGAGTGACAGCTAGGTATCAATCTGTTAATTTGCAACAATAACACAACTAATAATAATAAAAAGGCGTATCAAAAAGGATAATCGTGACTCCAAAAATGCTCCTCAAGTGGAGGATCCTAATTGCAGCTTCAGACGATAATTTGATATAGATAGACGCACTTTGCTACCCCTGTTCGTTACTTACCCACAACATGCACACACAACTCTCTACCTCACTCTATCTCTCTCCCGCAACTGTTCTGATGATAAGGTAAAGCTCAACGCTGATATGCCTGACTGGGATGGTAAATTGAGAAGGCGAAATGTTGACTAAAAGAAATCACTTTGCGCCAACTGAACGCGAAAACGCTACCATTGACATTTTAAAGACGCGTTTGTCCAGATGCCCTGACAGCAGACCAAACTTCTTCACCCACAACTTCAACCACCAAATTAAAGACCACAGTACCTAAAGATGGACGGGCTACAACTAAGAGATGAGGCTGTCCGCGACAGAATTCGTGCAGCACAAGAATTCCTCGATCCAAGTCAGAACGCAATGCCCCTCGCCCACTCCACCAGTTAACAGCTCCCAGATGATCAAGCAGCAGCACGCAGCTACAGGTCCGACATCATATTGATGTTGCAGAAGTTCCAACGGAGACTTGTCGTTAGCATTGATGAGATTCGCGCGCACAATCTCGAGCTCGCAGAGGGACTGCTGCAGCAGCCATTCGATTTTGCCCAAGCTTTCGACAGAGCCCTCCATGAGATCGTCAAGACACTGCCGAAGACTACAAACAAAGAGCATTCAGAGGATACGATGTACTACTGTGCCTATTCTGGAAGTTTTGGACAGTATGCCTGCAATCCCCGAACTCTTTCGTCGTCGCATCTAAACCATATGGTCTCCCTGGAAGGCATCGTCACAAGATGTTCACTCGTCCGGCCAAAGGTGATCAAGAGTGTACATTATAATGAGAAAAAAAACATATTTCATTTTAGAGAATATAAGGATCAGACGATGACAGCCAGCGGAGCCAGTACGTCCAGCGTCTACCCTCAAGAGGACGACGAGGGCAATCCCCTGATCACAGAATACGGATACTGCACATACCGGGACCATCAGACTGTTTCAATCCAAGAAATGCCAGAGCGAGCCCCTGCAGGACAACTCCCCCGTGGAGTTGACGTTATACTAGACGACGATCTTGTTGACAAAGTCAAGCCTGGAGACAGAATTCAGCTTGTTGGCATATATCGATCGCTGGGAAACAGAAATGCCGGTCACAATAGCGCAATTTTCAAGACTGTGGTCTTAGCAAACCATGTAGTCCTTCTATCTTCGAAGTCTGGAGGCGGTATTGCAGCTGCTACTATCACGGACACCGATATTCGAAATATCAACAAAATCGCGAAGAAGAAGAATTTGTTTGATCTTCTATCTCAATCCCTAGCACCCAGTATCTACGGACACGAACATATCAAGAAGGCGATTCTGCTCATGCTGCTGAGTGGTATGGAGAAGAACCTCGAAAACGGCACGCATTTGAGAGGTGATATCAATATTCTGATGGTTGGAGATCCGTCTACTGCCAAGTCACAGATGCTGCGCTTTGTGCTGAATACAGCTCCTCTTGCGATTGCCACGACTGGTCGAGGATCCTCCGGTGTCGGTCTCACAGCCGCAGTTACAACCGACAAGGAAACAGGAGAGAGAAGACTAGAAGCCGGTGCCATGGTGCTTGCAGATCGTGGCGTTGTCTGTATTGATGAGTTTGACAAGATGTCCGATATTGATCGAGTCGCCATACACGAAGTTATGGAACAGCAAACTGTTACGATTGCGAAAGCTGGTATCCACACATCTCTGAACGCTCGTTGCAGCGTTGTTGCAGCTGCCAATCCAATCTACGGCCAGTATGACACGCACAAGGACCCTCATAAGAATATCGCCCTACCCGACTCTCTACTTTCTCGTTTCGATTTGCTTTTCGTTGTCACGGACGACATCGAGGATACTCGAGACAGACAGATATCCGAGCACGTCTTGAGAATGCATCGCTACAGACAAGCAGGAACTGAAGAAGGAGCACCAGTTAGAGAGCAATCACAGCAAACTCTCGGAGTTGGCGTTGAGGAGGAAGCCGACACTAGCAGAGCCACAACAGTCTATGAGAAATTCGATGCCATGCTTCACGCTGGTATGACTTTAACAACTGGAAGAGGAAAGGCCAAGAAGATTGAAGTTCTAAGCATTCCTTTCATGAAGAAATACATTCAGTACGCCAAGTCGAGAGTAAGACCCGTATTAACGCAAGAAGCTTCAGACCGTATCAGCGAGATATATGTAGCTCTCAGAAACGACGACATGAAAGGTAATGAGCGCAAGACAAGCCCTATGACTGTACGAACGCTCGAAACCATCATCCGCCTGTCAACAGCTCATGCGAAGTCTCGACTATCGAATCGAGTCGAAGAGCGTGATGCAATTGCTGCCGAATATATCCTACGTTTCGCTCTGTTTAAGGAAGTCGTTGAAGATGAGAAGCGAACGAAGCGCCGCAAGACCCGTCCTTTGGAAGACGAATCATCTGGAAACGAGAGCTCAGATTCCGACTCCGATTCGCCACCACCTGCAGGAAGAGCTGGAACGTCACTATCCGGAACAGTCGCCAGCACAGCTCGTACCCGTGCTCTCGCCAACAACCGCCGCGGTGCTGCAGCAGCTTCAAGTCGTCGCCCGGCTGCACGATCTGATGAGGATGAAGATGATCTTTATGGCGCCTCACCGCGTAGAACTCGCCCCACGGCCAGTGGTGCAGGAACTCAGATCTCTTTTGCGTCTTCGAAACCAGCTTCTCAGCTACACTCTCAGTCTCAGTCGCAGTCGCAGTCGCAGGAAGATGATGAGCTAGCATCTGGTGCCGCAAACTTGGCTCTCGCACCTACGATCACACCGGCACGTTATGAAGTTTTCAGACGGGCTCTCGGTAGCCTCATGGATACTGAACTGTTTGAAGATGACAGTGCTGAGCTAGCTGCGCTGATCGCCGCTGTGAACAAGAAGGTGAGTGCAGCCGCTGGTGGTGCATTCGAAGAGGCGGAGGCGATTGCGGGATTGAAGAAGCTGTCGGACGTTAATGCCATTATGTGAGTTATACCCTCTTGTCAGCATGAGTTGGTTCTGATCAAACTTAGGTACACTGATGGATATTTGATATACAAGGTTTAGGCGGTGCATGCTCAGGATAGAGTCAACGACCAGGCGTTACACGGTGTTGATATCACGGATTGTTATGCTGCAATGAATACAAATGCATCTATTTGTCTAGTCTATGTGATCATCTATTTCGTACGCACAGAAATCGGTCGCATGACCTGCTGCCCATAGCCATCTTTCACATGCGCATTCTTTTCTTTTCCAACAAGTGATCTTGGACAAGTCAAACTCCATATGTCTGGCCCTTCTTGGTCGTCCTTGCGTAGAATTATATCAGCGATCACTTTCCGCATCTCGTCGTTGCTGGTGAGAGTGGTGAAATTATGCACCCAGCCGTAGAGGAAAACGGATGCGTTCACCGGGACGTCTTTTGTGACTGGTTGGCCGTGGGAACGACTGCAGGCATCGAAGACTTGGGTTTTTGTTGCAGCAGGTAGTTGTGCCAGCATGCCTGGGAGATCGACATTGACGATGTCAATGGGCAGTGACCAGCCTTTTGGCACATCGTATTCAGACAACTTCTGTATTCTCACAAGCCTCTCCTCCTGTGTCAGCTCAGTCGTAGGACTGTTGAACAGGAGCGTAGCTCGTGCTTTCTCAGTATCGGTACCGATGTTTTTCGTAATCGTATGCATCATATCAAACGCTTCTCTTGCGCAAATGAGTTTCCGAGAGCCGCATATTGGCCAAACGTGGCTTGGGAGAAGTTTCACGTGCTGTTCTCGCTCTATCTGAGCCTTCACAAAGTCGTGATGCCATTCTTCGACGTCCACGGTACCGTGCGAAATGTCGCTGACCATGGCAAGAAGGATAGTGGTGTCGATGTTGAGAGTGCTGGTGACGGTGGAGAGATCAGGCGATGTCATGCTATGCAGAACATCTCCTATAGAGGGCGAATATGGTGGAGATGGTCCAGATGTTTCGATAATGATACCTAGAGCTCGAAGACGGTCGAAGGCTCTGGTTATAAGTCGCGCATCGCCGAGATTGAGCGCTTTGACTTCATCCATGTGAAAGCGTGGTAGTACGAACCGTATACGAGGATGTTTCCCTCTGTGAAGCACGAGTTTGGAAGCTTGGAGCAGACATTTGGCCTGAGCTACGAGACCAGTTGGGTCATCGAAATCATCTTCGTCATCTTCGTCTTCTTCGCTGTCGCTATACACTGCACCGTATCCTGGTTCAGTTAGCCAAGCAGCAATATATCTGCAATATCACTTACCAGCATTAACAAACTCCCACATGGCTCGCTTCGCAGTCATGTTGATGACACGCACCCATTCAGAACCGTTTTCACATACGATATCGACTATCGTCGTGCTTGTCCGGATTTCTTCTCGGTTTTTCCGCAGCTTCATCTCGTTTCTGGGATACATCTCAAAATAGTGGCGAAGAGATGTTATTGCTGTGCAAGTTTTCGCAACTAGCCATAGCGACTCATTGTGTATAAAATCGCCTTCGGGCGAGTTCTTTGCGGTTTTCAACTGCGTATGCACTTTTTTGAAGCCATTCATCCAAATGGACTCATCTTTTTTCACCTCGACAAGGAATGTTTTGAACTATACAGTAGTGGTCAGCCTGTTACTCGCTATCAAGATCGTCCATGCTCCTGTGGCGTATATATCTATGCTGGCGTGCACACGTTGGCCTCAGAAATCGAGGGAACACTCAAGCTTTATCCGACCACCACATTTACCCGGCAAGATTCTGACATTTTCCGTGGATCGCAGCTTTAGGGGCTGACTCGAGCTTGAGCTCCAGCTTTCATGAAAACATTGAGCGTGAGGGGCCCACTGACCGCTTCAAGTTCCTCACACAGAGCGTCTATCCTCTCCTGAGATCCATTCTCGGAACTTTTCGACTTAAGTTCAGCCATAGCACTCGCTACGTAGAAGAAGGGGATGCTGGTCGTTTTAAAAGCACTCCAACGATGGGTAGGTCTGCTTGAGTAAGTGTCCTAAAAAGTCCTGTTGAGATCAATGCTGAGTGGTGTTCGGATCAATTAGGCTACATACCCGGATAACCGTGGGTATCAACTCAAACTTTTGAACGCCCGACTGTCATTTATCGTCTCGATTGGCGGTCGATCAACAGCATTGGAACTGTGTAGTTGATCAGGCAAGACAAAACTCTATCACATCAATGTTCGCTCTCGGTTAACTTTCTTCTCCTAAGCTTATTTATGGTTGGTTGTTGCTCGAGGAAGCTGACAACAGAAAGTCTTCAGCGAACACCCTACTCCATGTTAAAGTCGAGTTTTCGTTGGGATAGTTGCCATTTAGAATGTAGTTTCAGGGGCAACGAAAGAGCGATGGCTAGCACTTCTAGCTCTCCACTCGGGTTTGCCATCACTGCCAGAATATCGTCCTCTAGAAGCTTTTTACTTTCATTTGGAGGACTGTGATCAACTCGTGCCATCTTTCTCAGTATGACTATATCGCAAGTGCTTCTAGAACCGGTTCAAGTTTTGCGTAGCAATTATGCATCAGGCATTCAGCAGACTTCAAGACTTTTAATTCCAGCAAAGCCAATCGCTTTTTCGCTAGTGGTTTGTTCAAGCCAAACTGTGCATATTCCTAGGAGTATTCAGAAGCCCGGTCAAAGTGATGTTCACTTCCAGGCTCTTCATGATCACTAAAGTCATTATCTAGGGCCAGGAGGCAACTTTGCAGATTCCCAGGACAATGCAAACACCAAAGAATCCCACGGCCCGACAAATATTAGGTGTGGAGAAAGATGATTCCGATAACCAACTTCGATCTCGAGATCTTCTCTATACCAGCATTATTGGCGACCGGTTACGTTTCACAACCTCGGGTGGAGTGAACCAGGATGGATTGTTGAGAATGGCTATACTTCTTCTGTGTGAAGAGGCCATTTTACAACGCTCGTGCGCGGTTCATCTTGTCCAACGCTTTACAGAAGACGGATATACCATTTGTCTCAATCGACACGAGGCCTAGAGACGTATATTTTGGGACATCGACAACATAGAAGATATTCATCCCTGGCTTCTTCTTCCCAACTCAATTCCAAGAGCATGAAAGCAAAGGTGGAGTAAATGAACCGGTGTCCATCTACTTTCCTTAGCTACGGCACTTATCGTCTGCTCTATGTATACCACATAGATATTGGCGACATTTGCGTGAATAGGGGCGACCAACCATGTAGCCAGTCAAAGGAGGCGACATCGGTCTCTAGGAGTACCTGAGCTTATGATATGGTCAAGTAGTGTCGCCGTCGCTGAGAGGTGAGTCGCAGAGATAGGTAGTCAAGACCACTTCGAGAGCACACCTAGGACTAGTAACTTGTAAAAACTTGATTTTAATTATTATGTAGCCGGCATCTGATCTGAGGTGTCACTCGAGAAGATTTCGTTATGAAGACTTGCATCGATATTGGTTGGCAACAATATTGATTTGCTCCGACAAACTTCATCCAGCCCACCGATATGGATAGTGGTATGCAAGATTTCACGGGCCTTTCTACACCATGCTGCGCCTTAATACATCCAAGGAAATCCAAAGTGCTGCCACGAGAGAGAATATGCTGCTTCCCCGGATCTGATTCTTGATGGGGAAGCTCGCTGCGAGCTTGGCACCCCCCCTCTTCACTTCTACCGACATGGCACGAACGTGACTCCCGGCTATACGAGGAGAAAGAGGAGAAAGAGGAGAAAGAGTAAACTTGCTCGAGTCTGGATTCATCAATTAATCTGGAGTGCTGTGCATCAGGGTTCATCCACAAGACTTCTTGCAAGAGTTCATCGGGGTATAGCTTCCCTTCCAGAAGGTGACAAGAGTAGACAAGTACCTCAAGGCTCGAGCTACCTCGGAAGACTGAATATGCTCGAAGATAAATGAAGAGCATCAAGCTCGTTGAAGTTGTGAACTTGTCCCAGTCCACTCTCAGTCTCAAATACATCTTGGCCAAGAAACCAACGATGCTGTCTCTGAAGTCGCTCGCAGTTGTTCTGGCCTTCGCCGGTCGCCTCCACGGTCTTCCAGTAATCACACTCGAAGAGGCTCCTGGCATCGCATTGCGTCAAAGCCTTCCAACGACTGAGAATGGCCTTAGTGATGCCTGCAAGCCAGTCACCTTCATTTTTGCTCGGGGCAGTGAGTAGCTTTTCAACTCCATCTGTTGCGTCTCAGTCTTTAGCGCCACCAGAGATTTGATTTGATCTCTATTGCCCACTCAGTCATCCCAGTGTGCACAACGAGTTAGTTGAAGCTGACACCACCCCGTCTAGCCAATGAAGATGGGAATGTAGGAAGAATCGCGGGTCCCCCGCTCTTCTCCGAACTTCGATCTACCCTCACTACTGCGAACATAGCAGTGCAAGGAGTCACGTATAGTGCTACAATTGCAGGCTATCTTTCTGGAGGAGATGCGGCTGGGAGCACAGAGATGGCTCGCTTGATCAACCTGGCTTCAACCAAGTGCCCATCAACTGAGATAGTCATTGGCGGCTACAGGTAAGCACCACGAACCCACAGCATAGTGGGATGTCAGGAAGCATGACTGACACTGGTCCAACAGCCAAGGTGCGCAACTAGTCCATAACTCTGCCAAGAAATTGACGGCTGCCGTCACTGCCAAGATTGTCGCCGGTAAGTCTCAAAACACAAGGACCGTTGGATGTTGATACTGAAGCTGATCTGAAACCAGTGGTTGTATTTGGAGATCCATACCGGGGACAGGCAGTTGGTACTGTGCCTACTGCCAAAGTCCTCAGCATCTGCCATGATCAGGACATCATTTGCACTGGTTCTGGTGGCTTTCTCACTCACTTGACATACGGAATTGACGCTGTCACAGCTGCGACATTTATTGAGGGTCTTATCTGAGTTCTTTGATCCAGGTCAGGTCGAATTAGCTCGAATGTGCGTTTCTTTGCTGATGCCGCATGGTCGTGAGTTGATAGCCGGCGAGGTCGTAGTCATAGGAGGTGCTTTCTTGTGCTCTGATGTAGTGGGTAGCATCTTGAATGGACTCCTCTTACTTGAAGGTGTATTTCCAGTCTTGAGATCGAGCGCCTTGACTCGGTGTGGCCTGTTTACGTGACATATATGCTGTGAATATGGAAATTCTGCTGTAACTGAGAACTTTGATTAATGATCAATTCAAAAGTCTGCCTTGTACTTGCGTATTACGTACCGGTATCTCTGAGCAGTGGTATCTAGCCTAGTCGTGCTGACGAAGGTCTCCGTGTTTGACTTCACTCTTGTGCTGCAAACAAGTCGACCAGGATAATCGACCACAATTTCGATCTTTGACTCATTTTAATTCTTGAAAATGATTATATCATGATCATATACTTATACGATTACCAGCCTGCAAGAGGCAGGTTACATTTGAAGATCTTGGTTAGTCCGGCATAATCCCTGGGAAAGATTTGTACATGGATGCTTCCTAGGTATGTTTGTGGAAATGCATCTAGGCACCGCTCCCATTTAGCAGCTTTACCTACTGGGTACAGTACGTCTATGTACCTCTCAATTGCCCATGTTTTCCAAAAAATATTAGCATTCAGTAATGGCGGATGTGGGAATGTATTAGGTACCTGTTCAGAGAGCACTATTTACAAGCTAGCCAGCTAACTACCGCTCGCAAAGTGGTCGGAGTATCATGCCTTAGGGCCTGACACAGTGACAGATCTTACTGTACCTAGTGCCGTGAAAACCTAGAGCCCTGAAACGCCGGCTCTGCCCTCCTGTTCTGTGGCCTTGTTGGAATACAACTGCCAAAGCAATGCCATCAAACATGCTTTGCAGTATCACTGTTGGTCTCTTACCGACTATTTTTGATGGGAAAAGCTAACAGCAGCAAACAGTTGTTACCGTACCGCGAAAAAGGTCACAATATGCCAAGTCTACATTGACCTCAGAACCCACGATTCTCCCTGTATTCAGTACCCAGTTGCTGGTCCTTGCATATACAGGATAGACCGACCAATGAGTACTTAATGTTTGATTCGGAAAACTCGAGATCAGGTAGGGATCTGTGCCCGTCTCTCCGTTCCAGAAAACAATGCGGCCCTTGTTTATGGTTGGATTATGGAGTACCTGCTCCATACTTTTCTTCATTAAAAGCCACGATTCCTAATTTTCTCGTGGATTGTTTCCTATAGTCTTCATTGTTGGTCCTAGTGTTGTATTGATAAAAGCCCCTCCCGCGCAAGATGTCAAGTTCCATCGACCAGGTCCTCGACCAGAAAAGTCGGCTAGAGAAATCAAGGCACTTCACACAAGCTAATGACTCGACATCAAGCATCAATAGGACCCCACCATTGGTACAGACGCAGAACGGACGTCCAACATCGCTCGGAGGTCCTCGTCCTGTTAGGAGCATGAGCCTTACGCATAGTCGGAATGATGTCAGGGAAAGAAATGAGACTCTGGATGGAGGCAGTGAGGCATCAGTACATGGCTCGGCTGGCAGTTATCAAAGCGGCATCATGGACTTCTTCAGCTCGAACATCTTCCAACTTGTCATCCACAATCCGACTACAGCATATCGCTTCTTAAGATTTTGCCAGAGTCGAAATTGCGGCGAAGCGATGGAGTTTCTGCAAAAGGTACGTATTCACCCTCCATGCACGTCCACCAATCGCGTTATTCAGCCCTACTGAAAGATGAGACGCTGACCTGTGCTGTAGACCGATGCATACAATCGGCTCCTGGACGATGTTGCTCAGTCTTTAACGTCAATCCACAAGACATATACTGCGCCGGATGCACCTCGCCAGATCAACATTTCCAGCCACTTGATCCGGCGCGTTTCTGCAGATGTCAAGCACACGACACAGTTGACCTTGCCAGTACTGGAGGGCATGTTCACTGGTGCTCAAGAACATGTCGAGAGGCTGCTAGCGAGTGACGTGTATCCTCGATTTGTGAGGCATCAGATCACAGCCTCAGCGACAATGGCACTGTCAGATCATCGTGAACGATTTCAGGGACTTGGAGACTGCTTCTGTCTTACTGATCCTAGGTAAAACTCCTCAAGCCTTGGACTGACCAATATTGACCAAATGACAGCATAGCAGACAACCCTATCGTGTTTGCATCTGATGGTTTTGTCGCCGTGACTGGCTACAGCCGCCGAGAGATTGTGCCGAGGAACTGTCGCTTTCTTCAAGGTAAGCCAGAAGAGCGCAACTAGCTTGAATACATATATTCCTGCTGCCGCCCGCGTATTTTACAGCATTTTTATTTGAAGCCGCTCGCCCTTGTCCTTAGAGGAAAATGCTGACTTTGATGCTTCAGGGGACATGACTGACTCGGGAGCAACGAAGCGACTCCGAAAATCAATCAACAATTACGAGGAGACAGTTGAATTACTTTTGAACTATCGCAAAAACGGAGAGCCATTTTGGAATCTGCTCTATTGCGCCCCGTTGTTCAACGAGCGAGGCGAGGTTTCGTTCTTTGTCGGTGGACAGATTAATTGTAGCACGACAATTCATTCCCGTGGAGACATATTGAAGGTCTTGAGTGCTAGTGACGATGAGATTGAGAGCATGGATGACATGAAGAGGCACCGACCAGCCAGTGTTAAAAGTCAGTACAGCACCACGCAGAAGACGAAAAGCTCCTTCTTCAAAAGCTTCAGGAAGTATTCTCCTGCAAGCTCAAGTTCCGTGCGTGGCGTCAATACGTCCATTGAAGCAGGGATGGAAAAAGGCTTGGTTAGTGCGCTTGGAAAGCTAAATTTTGGCACTCAAATTGAAGCCTTTTACACAGCGTATTCAAAGGTATGCTTCGTCAACGATTCACCCTTATGGGAGTATATTTTCTAACCTCATGAAAGTATCTTGTACTAAGCTATAACCCAAAGGCGTCCGAACTGCTTATCAAGCACTATTCTGTAGGAGTCATTGATATCTTAGGTCTGAATCTACCAAATGGAGGAATTGCTCCTATCTTTCACAAGGACATCTTCAAGATCCTTGGAGAACACTCACCTCAGTCATCATCGCAAGCCAAGTCCTTCAAAGAAACCGTTCGCGGTGCGATTCGCAGTGGAAAAGCAGTATCTGTGGAGCTAGGTATGATGACCGGGTCTGAGGAGCGCAAAGCACCAACTGGGATCGGTAGACTGGTATCTTCAGATCGCTTGGGTGGTCTGGTACGCGTGGAGGAGAAATATATCTGCCATTGGACACCACTGAAAGATGAAGAGGGATTTCCTCACTGGGTCGTCCTGACTATCGCGCCCAAGAGCTCCCCATGAGCCGGTAAAAGTGCACCAAGCTATGGAAATGGCTGGAGAATATCTGACGAACAATATGTACAGGAGTTGTTAGTGGCGGAAGAAGTGCACAAAGATTGCAAGCGTCTCACCGAGAAAGAGGCGCGGTAAACTTTCGCCAACTGCCTTCCGCATACCACAGAGACAGGCTAATGCACAGCTCTCCTGGATGTAGTGTGACCGCAACGCTCTCAAACATGGTGCGGCACCTTTCGCCCGCTGACATCAAGGTACAATCATCGTCACTGGCAACCAGCAACAATAAATTATACATTAGAGGAAAACGTCCAAAAACACACGACCATCCTTCATACTGCGGTTTTTGGCGTGGAGATATTGACCTTGTTGGTTTATTTGGCAATTGAGGAGGAAAGACATGCTCTGAACGCTTTACCTCGCTGGAGATGGCTTTTGGCCCTTGCCAATTAAATGAACGGCAGCTCAACTTTACAATGATCACGTATCAGTCTATGAGTATATGCAGGACCACGAGGTTATCATAAATCATATGGCTTATGAAGCCAGGAGCCTGGCCCAGATCATACATAGCCTAGATAGGCAAGTGGGAGAGAAGCTCCTTCCAGTGAATATAAATCTGGTCAACCTCGTTCACTTCTCAATTCACAGATTCATTTCCCAGCCTCATCAAACTGTGTTATTCTGCCAACTGTATATATCTTGGTAGTCATTGGCTGGACCCAAAAATCACCTGGGCCACCAGACCGCCAAGACCACATTTGCTTTTAACCTCCACATCCTCCACCACAAATTGCGATCACAACAACCAAATTACAGAGTGCGTTCCGAACCCTTGGTTTCTGTCTGTAAGATCAACTTCAAAAAAACATCCGAGCTCATCATCCCAAAATAATTGTACTATACAACGTATCAAAATGGCAGCCTCAGGTGATAGTACTCCATAGCTTCACTGGAAATTGCATGTTGACCCCTTTACAGCTGCGTTAGACATTATCAAGGGCAACTGGAAGACCGGTACTACAGCTGCCTCAGCTGCCTCAGTGATCATCATCGTTGCTACTATAGCTAAATTGACATTACCTCAATTGCGGAAGTTCCTCACGCAGAACAAGAAGGCTTCCCGGGGTAAGAAAGAGAAGAAGATGCTCAATAAATTGAGGGAGCAGCAACTTCAACTGAAGGCTGAGAATACAGAAGAATCAGACTGTGCGCCCAAGGGTAGAACTGCTAAAGATAGTGTACTAAAGATAAAGGAAGCTATACCAGGTAAGCTGCTCATCGTGGCACTACTCACGTGCACCTAAATCTATACACTAGGCCTAACAATTGATCTAGTTAATACGACAACGTTGAGAGAGGAGAGCCCGACTGTCTCTGATCCTCAGCTGAAACTCCCAACACAAGGCGGAGGCAACCAAGGCAAAAAGAAGAACAAGAAGAACAAGCGCCAGGAGGAACAGCTCAAGTCCAAGCCTCAAGCGAGTATCCCTGAAGCAGGCAAGGCAGCACAGGAGGGCGTAGAGGAAAGCGTGGTCCATGAGATTCAGACTGTCTCTGTACTTCTAGCGAGCTTAACCACACAAGATGACGAGGGAGAAAAGAAGAAGAAGAAGAAGCGGAAGCGGAAAGGAAAAGGAAAGGGACAAGGGGGACAACTTACAACTTCAACAGCAGTACGGGATATGGCACACAACAACGAGGTAGATTGGGGTGCAGCAGATATCCGGCCATCAAAAGTGGAGCCAACGCGCCAGATCCATCACGAAGCTACGAAGTATTCGGTCACGCGCGTACATGTAATTCGAGAGGAGGATATCGCTGGTAGTGTGTCATCGGACGAGCCTACTGGTACGTATAATTCTCTCGATCTAATTCTTTCACCTGTTTGGAGACGTCAAATGCTAACTCGCATAGATTTCTCCGCAGAATCCAATCCTGTCAGGCACAACAGAAAACCCAAGAATAACTTCCCAGAGATTGCCGAGATGTTTTCAAGGACCATGGATGGTAGACCATTATACCCGGTTTCGCCAGCTCCTACCGCGACCAAGGTTGAGCCTGTTGTCAACATCCCTACCGCCACCAAGGTAGAGCCTGTCGTCGTGACTAAGTACGCTTATGCTGAAAGTGAAAATGAGGAATCTGAATTCGATTATGATTCTGATAGCTCTGTCGAGTTCATACTCAGTGAGACTGAGCCAAGACACATCGACAAGGAAACGAATCCCCGTGCTATCCGAACTCAATCGTCATTTTCTCGGTCAGAAAGCAGCTTTGTAGAGCGAATTGGGCCAGGAAACATGACCTCTTCTAGAGCGTCAGGTACACAGTTGGAGGCCGCCACTGTCCAGACTGAAGGCGAAAGCGGGCACATTTCAATCGAGAAGCTTCAGGCTGTTCAGGAGTCGGCTGATGACCAGCACCACGAAGCCGACTTTGCTGATGGGGAAGATGAGGAGGCAGAGTACGAAGAAGGCGGCTACGGAGACGACGGCGATTATGAGGGCTACGCCGAGGAATATGATGGAGAATACGATGAAGAAGAATACTGGGAGGAGGGACAATACATGGAAGAGAATGCCAAAGAAGCGCCAGCACAGGCTGCCGGTAGCGAGGTACGTGTAGTCTCAGCCTAACTCATCCATATAAAAGGATTTAAGGAAATACAATACTGACTACATCGAGCAGGTACTAGCCCCAGCCCAGGATGAGACCAAGGGATCAACCTCCGCCCAAAAGATTCCATCATCGAACATCGCAGCTGCCCCTTTCCAAAGCATCGCTGCTCCTAAGAAGACGGAGGAAAAGGTCTTCTTCGACTATTATGATCCTTTGACCTGGGCAAAGGAGTCCAACGAAGAGACTGGCAGCACTCGCTCCTTTAGTGATAAAGTTTTCATGCAGCCTCTTGGTAAGGATCACGGAAGACGATATACTGCTAAGTCTACATCTCCTTCTGTCTCTACTGCAGCTCCAGCTGTTCCTGCCGCCTCAGGCATGAACAAGACGAAGACGAAGAACAAGGGAAATGGCAAGGGCAAGGGCAAGTCTGAGAAGCTTGGCTTTCAATTCACCATTCTTGGCGACGCTGAAGCCTAGATTAACTGATTACCTTTAGGCAATTGTATAGTAGTCTATTCATTGGAACTAGGATGAATTTTGTATGCTTGAGACCACGTGACTCGCATGTGAACTTTTATTGTCGGTATCAGTGGGTACCAACTTGCAGTACATCAGCATTCATCACGAGACACAATAAACAAAAACGCGCTCATAGAACGCATTGTACCCCTCTAAGAGTTCATAGAGATCAATTTCTCCCGTTTCAACGATCTTGCCGGGCGTCGGAGCGGTCTACACGTGCCAAATGACGCAAGCAGTCCCTTTTCCTACGGACTCCCGCAAAACCTCCTCCTACGCTCTCCCATATACTAGCAGATTAGATACAGGAAGCTCCAAGACGCACAGTGGACAACAGGCTTATCTAGGAACCAATTGCGGCCCTATGGGACGAAGACTTAGCGTCTGACGCGGTCCGAAAGCTACCAGCACGCCTTCGATACCCTATGAATCACCTCCGTAAAGACTATACTGACAGCACGAAGGCACTTCGACTTCTTTATTACTGGAATACCCTACGACCCTATTTCTGCCACAGATTGCAACTCTAGCCCCAGCCCAAGACTCTGATCCGAGTACTTCATCCTCAACTGCCTCTGCTACGAACTCCTCCCCGAAGACCACGAGCACTAGCGGCACCTACGAAAGTATAGCAGCTACTGCCCCACCTACAAAGGCAACTATCAACCGTAGAATAGCGCAAGCTGCCAAGCTAAGGGTCAAAAGACCAGATACCCGTCTGTTTGTCAGAATAGCCCTCAGATCGCCTGCCCGTCTGGCAGGACCATTTACAGTATTAACGGCCATGAAGAGGACCCTGGCGCAGGATACTTCCCTGCTCCGAGAAGTACAAGAAACCGCAACTGGCTTTGCACTCTATACAAGATCCGACAAGGATCTCTTACAATTAGAAACACATACAGAAGCTTTGTATAACATCATTACGGACTGTAAGATGGAAAAGCACAGAGATTGGACTACGTATAGACCAAACCATATACCTCGATCAGTCCGTCCGTATCTTTAGCGATCAAGGAGGCATCAAAAACACCCTAGTCACGGAGCATATGCTCTCAGAAGTAATCCGAGAAGAGACAAACCTGCAATCAGTTAAAATTGCTCAAGCAACACACAGTATTAACAGTATGCTTAATATCACAACATGGTCCGCAAGCTTTCTAAGCGATAAGTATACACCAATCCCCAGAGTCCTCAGAATTCTTGGCGCCTCCGTGACTACAACTCCGGTAGCCCCAAGAGTCAGGATTACACAATGTAGCAACTGCTTCCTGTGGCACATCGCCCGTAGCTGCGCCCGCCCTCAACGTTTCTGTATTTGCGGATCAGCAACACACTTAGAGACTGGCCATACAACACACTTTACGACTGCTCTACCACACACTTGCCAGATGTATTCATTGCAGTGGACCTCATACCGCGGATAACGCTAACTGCCCTCTATGTCTTACTATCAAAGGCTCGGTTACCAAGTCTCAACGACAAGCAGCCATCGCCAGAAGTGGCGCGGACCGCAGGAGAGCTGTGGTTAGAGCAGGATGTACACGCCCGGAGAAGCAATATATGGTGCCTTCTACCCCGAGAGGGACTGCCACAGACGTACACATGGACGAGCCAATCACTCCAACTCAAACACAGGCAGACTAGTAGAGAATATCGAGCCACTGTCCCTAACCTTCAATGCGTAACAAACGCTACAGGCAGATATGCAAGAGGCCCTTGACTGGGGAGGAACAGAAGGAATCACGTTTAACCCGAAGAAGCCTGAGCTAATACACTTCATAAGGAGCCGGAAAGACTCTCTGCCATCTGCAACCCCGCGAGTTATAACTGAGACATATACAATCTGTTATGGTCTCGTGATATGGCACGTGACTACCACCACATGCCTTATATAGTAGGGTAGTAAAATTAGGTGCACCTAGACTCGTGGCACCCTCTCCGAGCACGAATCAAAGCAACTGGACGAAGCGACCTAGTACACGCCTGGCCAGGCTCATACTCGCACTGCCCAACGCAGAATCAGTTAACCCAATCATGTTTCCCCCAAGGCTCGTCCGGGAATCCCGCGAGGAAAACTCTAAACGAGTGTGCGGCCCTAAAGGCCGTACTAAAGAAGAAGCAGCTAGGGACTTTACCGAGCTCTTAACTACAGTAGTCCACAGATGTGCGGGTTTACCAAAGCATTGCCGTCTCGCGTGATGATAGCTACTCCACAAAGACATGGCCTGCTGAGACTGGCATTACGGCCCTATACCTTCATCCACCAAGAGGCCTTAGCGACGTGATTTTTAGCGACAGTATCGCATGGACGCAAGCGTTAGGCTACAAGATCGGACAGAGTGTGTGTGAGCAGCAATCAAACATTGTGTTCAAAGTCAGCTCTGCCTACAAATCCGCCGTGGGCATTGGCATCCATCACAAGCTCGGCATGGGCCCAGTGAACAACGTCACGTTCTACAACATCCACATTGAAGACCTGTGGAGCAAAGCGGTGCGGCCGGCAATGCAGGCTGGATTGCATTCTTCGTGGAGAATAGCGACATAGGAGTCGGCTAGGTGACCAATTTCAAGATGAACTAGATCAGAGCGTTCGACAAAGGTGGGAAGGGTAGGTGTTTGACGGGACATACGGTGCGTTGAAGATTGAGAATGTTGAGCTCTAGAATATCTCATGGAAGGTAGTACCACTGCAGCGAAAACCCTTGCAGAGATGAATATCTTAAACACGGGGTTCACTGAGGTATCATCGCGCATCAGGAGGCACGATCAGGGAATCCTTATCTAATCTTTACCATACACCAGTCTTGAGTTTCCACTTCGTCTCTGAATGAAGTCTATCACTAAAGCCTTCTGCCTAACACTAACCACAAAGCAATATCACCGTCTTAATCAGCACCACCCATGCCAGGCTGATATGGCCAGGCTGATATGGCCATTCATTTCCAATCTCAACTGCCAAATTTAGAAACAAGGAGAAACATCAACACAAAAGTTAGTCCTGGAATAATGAATAGTGCAAACTGGACTTCCAGGCCATGAGAACGTTCGGCACTCTAGCTCAGATTTTGAGTGGTATCTTGACTTCTAGTATACCCAAAACACCAAGCGCGTCCTATACGAAGATAGATGCATGAATTAAGGCAGAGTAGACTTCACGCTAAAGAAGCAAACACAGATTGAGAGACAGAAGACATCCACTGTGCTCGCTAAATTGCGCCGAGGAGGAAACAAATAGGTATACTCCATAACCATCCGCCGTCCAGCGTCCCTCCAGCCAGTATGTGCCGTAGAACTCCAGCTATCAACATCCAGTCATCATAATGCGTAGAACTCTCGTTTCGTTATCATAATCATTTGTCACCACATGTTAGAGTCTTCCCAACATGACCTCCTTCTCGAATATCCGAACGTCCATGACATGCGCAAACCGCAGATCACTGACTGTCTCTACCTTCGACCTATTGGGTGCTTCCTCGTCATCATCGCTATCTGTTCCCCAGTCAAGTCCTGCAGGTCCGACTGGTGCTGTGTGATGCGGCGCACCGAGTGGGTAGACATGTAAGGGATTGCCGACAATCCAATGGCCGTTGGCCAGAATCACGACTTTGCCGTCGTTTTTGTGCTTTTTAGCGACTTGTTTACCCTTGCCTTTAGTGTCTACAGTTTCTGGCTTCTTGCGCACAATGCGCTCCAGCATGTTGTCGAGAGCGAAGTATTCAAGCTTCATGTCTGGGTTATCTTGAGGAAATATGTCAACTTCATCTACCAGTTTCTGAAGGCTTTAGACTTACTGGCTACGTTCTCAACCGCGAACTTGCGAAGATCGCAGGTAACGCTGTTGTCGTGGCAATCGAACCTCGTGATGTGAAGAACTCTCAGACTTGAAAGGTTGGGCATGGACTGTAGAAGGGTATGCATGACCCGCATGCCAAAGCTTACTGCAAGCTCCTCTAACTTTTCGGCTCTGCTGCAAAGCAATTGGGTAGTGTCGACATCCAAGTCCCAATTTCTGCTCCCTGTGTTGTTTCTGATCATCAAAATTCTCAAAGTCTTCACATGCTTCTTCAGGATAAGCCTTCTGATGTCTTTTATCTTCACGTTTGTTTGTTCTGCCACGTTCTCCAATTGCCTTGGACCCTTTTTGGTGATTTGGCGCTGAAGCAATAATAGCTCATCTACTCTCTGCAGCTGATTCATCAACGACAGAAAAGACCACGACACATCATCAGTGTATATCTTGTTCAGTGGTAGACTATATTTGATGTTCTCCTCGGCCATCAGGACCCAAAAGTAAGCCTGAGGGCCAACGCTGAGCAGGGTCAGATCAGTAAGAACTGACAGATCGATACTCTTCGTAAGAGCTACTCCATGGACTGGTATTAGACATATAGCAACAGAGTCAAGGGTCAGTCCTCTGGTAGAACGAATATATTCCCTCGTCTGTTCCTCCTTCGTCGCAGGCGCAGCGGCTGCTTTCGAAGACTCGCCATCATTGTCTTTTAGTTTTACTGTGAGCGAAGGCCATTCCTGGGCTTTCTTTTCTGCGGACTTCTCTTCTTGATCCTTTATTTCATTGCCGTTCGAGCCATTGGATGTTTCGTCATCCCCTGACTCAGATGCTGGCAAGTCATTCGACGTAGTTTCCTCTTCTGGTTGTTCAACATTGATGTCTTCCGGTTTGGCCACATCCGAGTCTGGCTTGGTCACCTCTACGTCCTTTGCCTCAGCAAACAGACTAGGAGTACCATCGTCCGCAGCGCCTGAAGCTGCAGCAGTCGTTTCTTTAGGTGGTGTCGCAGATATCACAGGCTTTTCTTTGGATCTTACCGCCTTAGAGGGCCCAGCTACCGATTTCGCAGACTCGGCTTCCTGCAGCTCTTCCTTCAGTCGGTTGTTGTAGTATTCCAGCGCCTTGCCCATAGATCGAAAGAGTGTCTCTTGTCTTGCAGACCCAAAGCCTGTACTATGTACCAAGTTCTTGAGCCAATGGAACATCTCCTTGGCTTCATCTTCTTTCAGCGATGTCTCCTTCTCTAGCTGCTCAGTCTTCTTCTTGGCCTCTGCCTCCTCCTTTTCTCGTCCCAGGACCTTAGCTAAGAAAGCGTCTTGCCGTATCTTCTCTTCTTGGGCCTTTAATTCTCTCGTAGGCCCGTTGGGATCGGCAGCACCTGACGGAACCATAACAGGAAGAAGCCCTGGAGGCCCACCAGGTGGACCTGGGAGCAGCGGTGTCTGGCCGAATTCATCTTCCATATCAGAATCCTCGTCTGGCTGTGGTTCAGGTGTTGGTTTCTTAGCCCGGTTTGCCAATTGTTCGGAGAAAGAAAGGCGCAAGTGCCGCAGATCGAGCGAGGAGTTATCCAGGCACTGCTTAATTTCCTCAGCATAGTTCATCGTATCGAGGTCCAGAATCGCCAGCGAATTGAGACCCTTGAAGCCTGCGATAGTTGGTACAACTGTTTGTGTGCGCGATGTCCGCTCCTTTAGCTTGTTATGTTTGCTCGGATGTTTGCCCACTAGTATGACCAACCCTGCTTGATTCGCAAGTGCAGGTATATAAGGCGGAGGCGGTGGAACTTGTAGTTCGGGTGAGGAAGAGGCTGTAAAAAGGCCCGAGGACGAGGAGGCGACACTTCCAACCGTGGACAGCGATGGACCGTCCTGCATTCGAAGGTGAACGTGCGTCAGTGTATCCATCTTGTGTAGGGTTTTATAGACATCTCGACTCAATTCTACGCGGACATCCCATCTGTGGAGAGCACAAGTTAGCGACCATAGTGCTTAACGGCAGCGTTCCCTCATCTGCTGCGTCGATCGACGGGGCATACAATATTAGCAGCTTGCTGACCAGCTGTGGATGACTCCGCATAAACTCACTTGAATATTTGCAGACTCGTAGCCTTGAGCAGTGTCAAGTGCAGCAGCGTATTGAGAAACTTTCCGCAGCTCATATCATAGTGGTAATCCACATATGCACGCTCCCCTTTCGCGCCGCCACATTGTGATTCGAGCACAATTTCTTTTATGTACTGCGCATAGTTGTATGAGCTTGTTGCAAAGGTGTTTAGTCCTCCTGCCAGAGCATCGCAGTAGGGCTCGTCCGACTCAGATTCGCTATCGGTTTCGTCTTCATCTGGGAAGAATATATGGAACTTCCGGTACAGTTGTTTAGCAGCCGCATCTCTGACTGTTCTAGATACGCAGCACAGCGATATCTGGTCTTGGGTCGAAAGCTATACCTCCTGTCAGTATCTATGATTGTACAATATGGGAGCATGATCTTACCAATTTGAATATGTCGTCCCAGTGGTCTGAGATACTCGTGAACGTCGTGGCCATGGTGGTAGCCTCGTAGTCCTTTGGTGTGATCGCTGATTCTGGGTCCTGTACTTCGAACAGCCTGTCCATGTCCCCGGTCTTCTCCAGATGTCTTCTCTTTGGCTTAATTCCTCGCCAGCTTCGTCGACCAAGTGCTATTGGATAGTAGTTCGGCATAGTATGTGGTTGGCAACGCAACAAAATTAGAAGAACTCAGGCTCAGGGAAGAGGCTGAGTGACACTGAATCTGAGCGGATACCTCAAGCTCCAGCTCTCCACAAAATAATGGTGATGTGATAAGCCGCGGGGTTTGGAAAAACTAGGGTCAACTAGTTCAAGGCTGGCTAATAAACAAAATGGTGAATTGATCACTCAGACATCTTTGACAAACGTATGCTAACGCTGTTAATGGTGTTGACGGAGGTGGTGAACACTTGGATGTTGCGGGATGAGCTGTCTATCTCGACATAGATGGCCCATGGCTATTGGCTGCCTGCCTGCCCGCGTTATGTTGTCGCATGGCGAAAGTACTTCCGACTTTACATCGGGTGAGGTTTGATCATATAGGATTTGAATATCGTAATCGCGGTCGTGGCTGCACAAAGTGAATTACCTATAACAAAGCCAGGCTACCCTCCTGTGTACTCTGCTGGCGATGACTCTACAGCGCTTGCTGATACATTCCCATTACTGGGTAACACAACCAAACGCACTCTAACATCTGCCAACAGCGACAACGGATCACGGTGTTGGAGCGGTGGCGGCTTGCCACGGTAAGCTAGTTACAAGTTCTGAACACATCTTGATTTCAACACATATATAATAATGCACGCAAGCCATTGTGCCATGGTTCCAAGAAAAGCAGACATATGCGTTGCCCTTGTTATCAATAAAATAATAATGAATATCAACTATAGGCTCAGCTGGGAATGGTGCTGATTCAGGCCGGCCATATGGGGATGCTCGTGGTGGGAAAACTGGTTTATGCAGAGGAAGCATTAACAGAGCAAGTGCTTTTGATTGACTGAAACATTCTATTGTCTGGCCTTGGTGTTTGGAGGATTCCATCTGGCTGACTCCGCATGTTTTCCCGGCATCGTAACGTCTCTTATTGTTGGATGGTGATTCCGAAATTACATTAAGCTGCGATGCGCGCCTTGTATTATCTCCAAGATCACGAGCGTTGCGTTTCTTGATTTGAGAAGGTTTTCCTGGGGGAACTTGCTCTGAGAATAAATTGGTATTGCGTAGATGTGGACTGGTAGTGCTATCTTAGTGAAGCGTAGGACTGACTGTTGATCAGATTCGAACGTTCGATTACTAGTTGCGGCTTTGTGAAGATTCGGTGGTTCATCGCCTCGACAACATGTAGCTTCAGGGTCAAGTAGTGCTACACTGTATCGTAGATCAGACGGGACACGCTTTGAGTGGGCTCAGGCCGTTCTCTGGGCGACTTTGCCGTCTCTAGTTCTCGGTGAGAGATTGGCATTTCACTCTTCCACCTTTTCCAGAAGTTCTTCATTTTTGAAGATGGTGAAGAGCATGAAGTTCACAGGGTTGCCAAAGCTAGAAAGTTCTTTGTCAAAAAGATCATCAGTTACATGGTAGCGGAAGAACGATACTGCTCCGATGATTGTGCGTGCTGCGGTTGTATATTGTGTGGTCAAAGAACTCTGGCGCAGCTTCACCTTCTAGAGCTTCTCGAGGATCTCACGGCGTCTGACAGATTTTCAAACCCAAGAAACTACATGCGGGAAGACATGTCCTCACGACAGAGTCCAGCATCCTGGTGGGGTATATACACAAAGGTTCAAGGTCTCCAAGTTAAGGCACTTGGCGAGGAAGGGATCGTTTGTCTTGAACTTCTTATGGAAAAGATCCTGCCTTTCATTGTAAACCACTGCCCATTGGATAAGCAAGGCATTGTTTCTGATCAGAGTTAAAGAATTTAAGTCTAGGACATGCAGCAGTTAGCTTTGATCAAGTGATTGGGAGGGACTAATATATGTTTGACTGTATCACTTACTCATCATCTCGAGCCAACGTATGCAGGTGTACAGGTTGGTGACAACAAATGCTGTGTTACCAAGATATGATCCAAGAAACTCGTTGTAGAATCTCTTGCACGTTTGAACGATTCTCAACTGCGCAAGTTGACCTGCGTTTGGGATGTACTGGAACCAAACTGGTAGATGCTGATGCCTGATGGTATGGACATGCGAAATAGTGGTCCCTCTCTTCTAGCCTAGTACAACGATGCAGTCGAATATCATCCGCAAGATCTCGATCGGCATGTCCTCAAACCTCACAGGAAACTTCTGCTGATCGACATGCCTCGATTAAATACAAGCTATTCCCTCTTCATCTCTTAGTTCGGAGACGGGGCATTCTTGAATTGCTCTATCAATCTCGAGCTTCTGAAGAGTGATCATTAATGGAATTCAATTGAAGTTAGGGAATCCAAGAGCCTCTATGACTTGTGCTAGCGAGGTTTCCCGCTCTCGTTGGCTGCGGTAGCTTTCACCGGCGACTACCTATGAAACCATTATTCTGCCATGTTGTCGTTGCTCGAAGCTTGGGGAGTACCAATGCTGGTGAGATTTCTACGAGCTTAAAGCCTAATGATTGTCACTGCGGAGGGAACATAGAGAGTCTGGGTCGAAGCTTGCAGCTTGCAGCAAGCTCTGCTGGTACGCGTAAATAATGTATGTTAGCAGATTCATATCGTCGTCTTCCTGTTGTCACCAAGTATTTCGTAGGATAGGATAATGAAATTTGGATTTAGAAGAGCTCTAGAAGATTGCCTGCTTGTATTTCAAGATAGATGTTGGCTTAGTATCAGAAGAAGACGGCATTGTACACACCCCAAGTCAGTAAAGAAGTATTCGTGTATGATCTTGGACAGATCGTGCTGTAATATGGAGGTTTCTTAGATTCGAAGATTTCGGAGGAGAGAATTTTCATTTCATGAGAGTGTGCTGAAAGTTGAGTTGCATTCTGACCAGGCGCTGACCGATGTGAAGTGTTGCCGAGAGTCTCGAGGCTGGTTTGGTACCGATTTTCCTATATTGCAATGCGAGCTCCCCGGTCAACAAAAAAAAGTAGTTCGACAAGATCCAGTTGCCGAAGCTGTGAACTAGAGTTATGACGTGAAAGGAAAGGCCACTAGGTGTGATGGAGGAATACATTGTGCTGAAGTTATTAATTGGAGATCTCGTTGGAGGAAAATTAAATAGCGAGCAGAACTCAAAGTTGCCTTATACTGGGGAGCCAAGCTGTGACTTGTAGAGCTCTCCAGTTGAACGTCGATGAAATGACTGGTGGACTGAGATCTTTTTATGCGAGAATATCGATGGAGAAGCAGCCGACGGAGCAGATCGTGCCTACCCCTAATCCAGAACTTCACTTCGACGATTCGCCTCAGCAAGTCTTTCGTCATTGTTCTTGCAACTATCATAAAGGTTTGATAGCTCTTCATCCTCATTCAGAGCCTCAGGACGAGCCTCTCTTCGAGATGTGATGTCGGTTTTCATTACTTTGTTACCACTTTTGCCTCGATTTCTCATGGTGAAAGTTCTATGAGAATTTTGAATTGCTGGATGTGCTAATAGGTCACCACGGCACCACGCACGCTGAATTTGAATCAGTTCTGCCAGCCGGAATTGAGTGTCGCTCCAGTATGTGAGTGGTGCTGGGATCTTACGTATCTTGTTATTGAAAAGCGAGAAGTTTTCTTTAAGCTCCTTTGAATCAGTCTTAGTCAACGTCATTTAAGAGCAGCAAGACTAGGCGGAAAGCCTGTGATGGCCAACAGGCCAATACGAGTGATTAGGTCACCTGAGAACTTGAGAGCAAAACATGATATCAGGCCTAGATGCGTGATCCTTGTGTACGTACCACGAGGTGGTTGACACCTGCCACACTTTCAGAGCTTCTTTGTTTCTTAATAGAATTCGCAAGTACCTATGACGCAGTCCCTGTAAGTGTTCCGCAATCAAATAGATATAGCAATGCTCGGCATTGTGACGGGCTGAATCACTCGAATAACTCAAAGTGCAGTCGTAGAATAACTGTTATTGAATTCGATACCGAGCTCGAGAGGATCGGGGGCTTCATCTATATATAGTGTAATCTGGGCTAGCATCTGGCTTACCTACGAACCTCTTTCCGAATAGCCGAGGCATCCTCCTCGAGCCTTGGTACAGGATCTCATTCCCAACCCTTCAGACTCACCTACGAGCCCCTTTCCCAATAGCCAAGGCACAGCCTCGAGCTCCCAAGGGGCCTGACCCTTTACAGACATGAAGTTGAGTAAGAGGAGCCATCTGCATGTACAAGCAATGATTCCCAATTCTAAGCACGGAACTCTAGAGATTAGCATGTTAGACAACCAGATCTGACTTTTTGGAATCCAGCGGAAGTCTATCGTAACGTTCGTGCCTATTGCGCAGTGGATCACTGCTTCTGAGTGAAGTAAATTCAGGTTGATATTAGAGAGAGGTAGTATCACTCGGCGGTGAAGCACATAAAAGTGATTCCGTTACAAATCGTGTAAATAAGGTAAATACAAATCTATATTGAATTTGAGCACGAAGCTCCTAACTAAGGAAAGTATACAGGCTTTATACAATGAGATTTTCTCTTTGCTAGCTCGTCCTATGTCCTGACGTGAAGGTTAGAACCCTTAGTGGGCTGGGGCTAGACCCTCGCTGTTGTTCAACGCTGTTCCAGCTCAATCCACATATTAGTTTCTAGAAGGTTTCATCATTTCATTGATCGCACATACAAGGAGGAGTGCTCTTGTACATAAATGCTCTACACACTTCTTAATAGTTATACCTGAACTATACCTTTGAGCTGTTTGAGCTCTGGCCCACACCTGATGCGCCTTTGAAATGAGTTATTGAATGCTTCGAAGCTCAAAAATTATCTGCTATGACAGTGTTAGCGCTAGACTGATACGCAGGTGCATATGAATCTTTCAGGCAAAGACGTACTGGATCATTTCATCCCTAGAAATACATACAGCTCATGTAGCCATGCATCCCACTACTCTGTCTGGTGACTGTGCTATGCATACAGGTTAACTTTTTGTGGCGTGGGTGTTCCTGTCTCTATTCAAATATGCCAGCATGTTTTCTGAGTAAGCCGGCACTTATATACATAGATAGCTTTTCAGGACACAAAGAAAATCGAGTAAGACAAAAACTGAGAATGAGACGCTAAAACACCACTTCCATTGGCCCCTCCACTCCTATATGCTACCGGAGTGTGCTGGCTAATTTTGACAATCCCAGCTCACAAGGAGAGAGTATAGGTCTGCTTATAAGGCAAGTAGAAGCTGCCATCTAGTAGTCCTAAAAAGTCCAAACGCTGTTAATAGTTCCAGTTGTGAAGTCCATCAGAACTTCTACTCCACTTTCGTGAACCCACTGTTGCACAAATACGGTTGTTCTCGCTTCCAAAAGGGGCGTCACGTGTCAATGCCAGCATCTTCTATCAAAGCAGACATATGCAAGTTGACAGCAGAGCATCTCATCGAGTACTAAACACATGTTTCATCTCCTAATACGTCTCCTAAACTATCTTCTATAAAAGCTGATAAAACTGAAGAACTTGACACTGGTAGCATTCCTGCAAAGCAAACCACTTTATTTAAAGAAACTTATTTCTATCTAGTGCTGAAAACATTCATGTGTGCCTTACTTCAGAGTCCTAAGAAGCTAACAGAAGATATCTACGTCTTCAACTAGCTTTCGCTCCTCGCATATGACGTGTTTAGATTCATGCAGCAATATACATTCGCTCTGAAAGTAGATTCACCTACTGAACACCTTCACCAGCAGAATCCCCAGGACTGTGTCTGATTCACTCCAATACTCTGAAGTGATTTGGCTAGGTGAAAGAAACCTGCGAATCAGGACTTTATGGCGTGAAACACCCTAATCTTCAGTATAACAAATCATACCAACCTGCACAAAACTGCATTGAATTCCATCAGCAAAAACAACTTCCAACATGGCACAGGACAACAACCCGAAATCACCACGCAAATACGTAAGCGCTAACAGAAAGCCCCGCAACACCGACAAAAAAGTCACCAAGCCTGTAGTCCAGAGCGATGGCACTAGCAAGTCCCAAAACGCTTCCACTAGCAGAGACAGTGTGGTCTGGGTAGATAATACCTACTCTAAATATGACAGTCAAAAAGACAACAAAATCGTCGATGCGCTTGACAAATTCTTCAAGCTTATCCTCCAGACTTCAAAGTCCGCAGACAAGTATGTGGCCCCGCCTCTACGATTTTCAATATTGACAAGTCTTCTCAGAGGACATGCTAAAAAGTGAGATTAGTTCCGGAGCCAAGATCATGGTCAAGGAACCGGGAGAGTCTTCACATAAGGTATATCACCCACCAAAGCGTTGAGACTTCTCCCAAGTTTTAGACTGTGGTTCGATGTGCTAAGAACTGGACAACAGAAGCCATTCCTTTCCTTCTGGAATACTCTCAATCCTTTCAAGAGACGCATGAAGAATTGCGGCGAAGTTGGTGGCAATATCAAGGTAAGCTAGCGCACACTTCAAGTCATCTCGTTCCACCTCATAGTCCACATGCAATCGAAGTCTACGTCGCAGGTTTCTCGGATGGCTGTATTACTCTGTCCCTTATGTTCATCAAGATCATCGGTCTAGGTTCCAGTTAGATGTCAACAGCCTATCTAGTGGCCATGAAAATTGCTAATCACGTTACGCAGGAAAATCCTAAGCACCAACAGCCAGCGCGAATTTCAAGAAACAAGCCAGAACGCACTCACAGCAACGATGACGACGACAGTGAGAACTTGATGGATGAAGAAGCTGTAGAAGCTGAGGACTTCGTTTGAAAGGAGCTCATCGGATTCATGTCGTATATGGCTAAGCCCATCAATTTTCCTGCCACGCTCCCCCAATCACAAATTCAAGAGAACAAATCCCAGCATTCCAATCATTGCACTCGTGAAAGCTATATGCTGCAAACCGTGGCATTTCTTTGTAGAGGCAGTTGAGCTGGATGCAGTCGGGGATGAAGTCCTACACAATCCTTGTTTATTGCTTGCGGAACGCGTCCAAGTCGTGTCATTGTACCCTCTAAACTCGGCCAGCGATGGGTCTACCCAGAGTAGGTAATAGTGCACGCCCGTGTAACCAGTCCAGTGTGAATTTTTCCCCTAAAACGGGCCTATACACTCTCCACACTGCACCGATCATGGTGTTGAGGCACACTATGCGGGCCACATTGCCAGTGCACTGTCCGTGCGAGCTTATATTCCCTTCCACTTGGCTTATATATTTTCTTCCATTTGGCGTAGGGCAGCTGTGAAATCACCTGCAGCTTCCCCTTCATATATACTCTGCGCAAATGCCTCCACAACCTGGAAACCCTTCAGCTTGTGCCATGATTTGAGGGATCCAAAGGCTCGCAAGAGGTCACAACCCAGCTTATTGCGTTGATCATAGAGTAAGCTTAGCACCAGAGAATATGCGTTCTGATTCGGCGCTCATAGCTGGTATAGTGAGAATATCAATAGCCATTCTACAGAGATTTGGGTACTTCCTGTGTTGTGAATCTTTTAGCCACCAAGTCAGCGCATCCTCTCCATATATGGCATCCTGCTGGCAGTAGTGTATATTTTCATCGGTAACAACTTGAGCTGTTTGGTGGCCTTTCATAAACTCCTCTAGAGCACGCCTTTTCGGATTCTGGGGTGCTGCTTATGCCTCAACCCCACGTAGAATCACCACAATACTATCAGGCTTATACACCTCCCAGAAAGTCTTCATTGCCTGCTCTGCTGCCGTGGACTAATCCACCGACCAGTTATGCTTAATGTAAGCCCGTCTAAGGTTTGTATTCAGTACAATTCCAGCAATATATGCCAGCGTGTTATCAGTGAGTCTGTAGAATTTGTTGATCTTCTTCCACCCAGCATTCAATATGGCTTCCATATTCTTATTGCCAATGAACTTCATCTTGAAACGCTCATAATGACTGAAAATAAGATCCATAGCGGGAAAACCCTTATTAAGAGTATCATGATGGCCCTCCAAGTCTAACTTCACGTCCTCCAGGATCTCCAAGAACTCGCAGATGTTATAATAGAGGCATTCCCAATAGTCCGTAGATAAAGCTGACTTTCCGACGTCCTCATGGGAATGGTTAGAAACGAATTTATCCATAGCCTCTTTAAAAAGGTGTTTAGTATTGCGCTTCAAGGCCCTAGCCCAGGAATTCCATCTCGTTTTATTGTCTCCAACCGCATGCTTATTCTTAGCCAAGAGGGAGAACTCTTTCCGGTGTTACGGGCTGATTTGGATACTGACGACGATTTTATGCATTTTGCCCAAGGGACCCTTTCGCCGCCATTCTTGATTTATTGATAAATCCTCCCACAGAGTATGCTTTTCGGGCTCTTCGAGATCCTCGGTTTCGGTAACCCAGAGGAAGGCATTGACAGAAAGGTTGAGAATATACCCCATACAGCGGAGTCGATGAATCGCGTCATAATGGATTCCATGTTTTTCGGAAATTTCTGTAGAACGAGACAGTAGCTTAAAAATCCAAATCCAATATACTAAGAGCAATGGCACGTATCCTAGTATCATTATTTCCCGCATTTTCCATCACAAAATAACCCAGCTTGGTAGTAATTCCCCAGTCATCGAGTGTTCTCAAGACATATGGTGCAAGATTAACGCCTTCGTGCGATCCCTGCACTTCTACCAGCTCGAGTAAAATATGCTCATATTTATTGTCTTCCGAAAGAAATGAAGCCACTATTACCATTATAGCCTTAGCGTTGAGCGACCTCCAGAGATCAGCGCCAGTATGTATCTTAATCGTGCATTTTGAACTTTGGTCTTCTGCTGTTACTTCTCGAAGTTGTACTGGCGTAAAACCAATTTCACGATAGTGTTGTGAGTGATACTGAGATATTTGTCAACCCCAGAGTTTAGGTAAGTCAGAAAGGCTCGAAATTCAGCGCATTCGACAAGGCGTAGTGGCATATTGCACGCAGCTATAAACTTGACATAAAGGACCTCCAAAGTATCGCCGTCTAGTGGGATTGCGGTGGTAGCTTGACTGGGGTTCAGGTCGCGGCGTCTTTGAGGATTCAGAATAGCATTATCCATCGCAGCTTGAATGCTACTTTGAATAATCTTTGCGCGAGCATCAGTGGGCGAATCCTCGGTAATATTGTGCTTGTTATTTAGGTGTACTTTAATACATCTAGTTCCACCGCTAACCAGGTAGTTGGTATAGCATAAAGCGCAGCGCCACTGCTCTCTAGCAATCTCATCGTAGTACTTGTAATCTTCCCTCACTCCATCGCGCACATTTGTATATCCGGGTTGATTGTTGGTGCGCCGGTTGAGACAGAGGTGGATGTAGATTAAGCCGATGGAGAGGGCAATCAGGGCGTTGGATTCATCGAGGGTGAAGGCGCGGCGGAAGTAAAGACTTTCGAGCGTTTTGCTTAGCTTCTTAAGGGTTGGAAGAGAAGGCCCCCACTATACTCACGATTGACCAAAAAGAGCGCACGGTACAGGCATGCACGCACGTGCACCAACGCATGGGTACACTATTACCTACTCCGGGTCGACCCGGTGGTATGGGACGGCAGCAGGAGCCTTAGAAGGAGCCCGCAGTGCGCTCTCGTCGCCAGGAGCAAAGCTAGCAACCGACCTATGGGTCTTCCTAGACAACCTAGAGGTGGTTCACCGGCTCCTCTTACCCTTTACAGGCTCGTCACAGCAGGTGTTTACGGACTTCCAAGAGGTAGCACGACAATGGCCACTACGACGCCGCCTCCAAGACACGCCCAGGCGCCCTATGGATCCGATGGGTACCAGGACACCTAAGTGTCCTATGCAATGAAGAAGCGGACAAAGCCGCGAAGGCCGGAGCCGCTTCCACAGCGCCCCCACGAGCTATTTACACACTCGCCTCTCTTAGGAGGCTCGTAAAGGCAAAAGCAAGCGACTCTGTCACCCAGTT
>MU253911.1:0-53957 GCA_019669825.1 Calycina marina | reverse complement strand
GGATTCGAACCTACCAGCACAAGCTGTCTTCCTCTTCTCTGGCCATAAGAAGAGTATACACAGCAGGTGCTCACCAGAGAGGCAGTGCCAGCTGCTTTGGCTTTTGTATTAGCTTTCGTTTCAACGAATCGAGAGAGCAAGTTACTTTTGCGGGAGCTGGGAGTGCCGCCCTCCTTTGCCGCGGCCCTCCATCTCGTTGCCTTCTACGCTCAAATGGCATAGTACTCGGCGGAATTTTACCGCGCCTGGCCGAGTGTGTGATAGTCGGTGTCTAACTGGCTATTTTTGTGCTATTTCATAGGATTCGGTGAATACTGAATGTGATGGGCTAGTAGAATGTGCTGGAGATTTCGGTTGAGCCGTCGATAGCTTCGTATGAGTTGACGGAAGAGCAGAAGAACTTCGACCCATCTACTTCGACATCTATTGTACCGTGGTAGTAGGTCACGTTATTATGTTCTCCTTCAACATTGGATACTAGGTAGAAAACATTTACAACTTGTACCCTTACGTTTGTGTTTTAATGTTAAGCAATGCAAAGAGTATGCTTGGGAAAGATATCTAAAGAAGGGCGACGGTACTGCATTGAAGGTGCGCTCCATTTTTTCTAGACAAGGTTAATACTCTATACAGGTCGATGTACTATCGATCGGTCATTGTGTCTTTCTATCATCTCTTTCCTTACGGCTTGCACAGAGTAGGTAATAGTGTACTGGTGCGTGGGTGCACGCACGTGCAAGCCTGTATCGTGCGCTCTATTTGGCCGCCGGTGAGTATAGTGTGGGCCAATTTTACGGCCGTAAACACCGGTGTAGCAACTAATTTTACTCGAAATATAGACCCAATGAGTAACATAATTGACCACTTTATACACTTGAAAGTAGTATATAAACAGTCCGCTTATCAATGAGCGGTGGATACATGCATTAAAGTACACTCAACTAACAAGGACGATATAACTGAGGATCCGCCCGCCGATGTTCGCGCAAAGAATATTCAAAGTAGCATTCAAGCTGCGATGGATAATGCTATTCAGACTCCTCAAAGACGCCGCGACCTGAACCCCAATCAAGCTACCACTGCAATCCCACTAGTCAGCGATCCTCTGGAGGTCCTTCATGTCAAGTTTATAGATGCGTGCAATGTGCTACTACGCCATTTCGAATGCGCTGAATTTCGAGCCTTTCTGTCTTACCTAAACTCTGGGGTTGACAAATATCTCAGTATCACTCACAACACTATCGCGAAATGGGTTTTACACCAGTACATTTTCGAGAAGGAACAGCAGAAGACTAAAGTTCTACATATTGGCGTTGATCTCTGGACGTCACCCAACACTAAGGCTGTAATGGTAGTGGTGGCCTCATTCCTTTTGGCAGACAACAAATGTGAGCCTATTGTACTCGAGGTGGTAGAAGCAGAGGGATCGCACGAAGGAGTTAATCTTGCATCATCTGTCTTAAGAACACTCGATGACTGTGGAATTACTGCCAAGCTGAGTTATTTTGTGATGGACAATGTGGGAAACAATGATACTGTGATACGTGCGATTGCTCTTAGTCTACTGGATTTCTTGGATTTCGATGTTCAAGCTACTGTCTCGTTCTATAGAAATGCTTGAAAAACATGGAATTCATTATGACGCGACTCATCATCGACTCCGCTATATGGGGCATATTCTCAACCTTTCTGTCAATGCCTTCCTCTGGGTTACCGGAACTGATAATCTTGAATAGCCCGAAGACCATACTCTGTGAGAGGATTTATCTATAATTCGAGAATGGCAGCGAAAGGGTCCCTTGGGCAAAATTCATAATATCGTCGTTGTCGAGTCACCTAGAGAATGGAATGGAGCCTCTACTATTTGGAATTAATCGTCATAATAGAGAAGGCGTTATTCCGCCTTTGGTGATTCGATTGGGTTGATTGCTAACTAAGAGAGAAAAGGTGGACTAAGTAGGCTAAGAATTGCCAAGCATACTGACTAAGCTAGCATGTCACGAATAACAGAAGGGGTGTCAGAATTCATGGCGGATGACTCAGCCCCCCACCAAATGCACCGGTCCATGTATAGCAACATCCTCTTCTACCCTTTCTGCTTGCGCTTCTTGAGCTTGTTGTACCTCCGCGACACTCACTTCTAACCTCTTTTTTTACTTGCGTACGAATTTCAATTTTGTCTCTTCTTGACTACCCATAAGTTTGCGGCCCGTAGTTTCCTCACTTCATCCGCAAGAGGTAACTTCTCATTCATTGCTAACGCACACCCCTTTGTGGCCTGATCTATTGCTCTTAACATTTTGAACTGGAGGGCTTCGCGTACGGTAGCGAATGAAATTCTTAACGGTCCTCGTCTGCTCTTCCAGTTCAATAACATTATGAGGTGTTTCGGACGTCCAGGCTGTAGCCACAGTTGTAGTTGTAGTAGTGGTAGTAGTAGTACGTGGCCGATGAGGCTAGTACTTGGTGGTCAACTTAGTCAGTTGCCAGTTGATCCAGTCCAGTTGGCCTATTTCTGGACTGGATGGACTGGACTGGATGGGAGCCAGCTGGACTGGTTAGGTAAGCCAACTGACTCAGCTCCACTCAGTTGAACTGGTTCCTAGATTATATAATAGTGGGCCTTAGGGAAAACTATCGAGGAACAGTACTTACAGCTTACTACTTATTTATCAAAACTTTTAAGAATGATACCCCTTCACGCTGAAAGAGTGCAGAAACCGGGCTGTAGAATCAGGTTAAATTGACTGAGGTAAGAAGAGGTCCCAGGTTGAGCTCGAGAGGTGTAGAACTCTCGGCTGCACTAGCCGCTGCACTAGGGCCAGAACGGACTAGCCCTCAACCTAGTACTTGGTCATGATCTGATTTCCTTAACAAAAACATCAATTATGACTTTTCAAGCTAGCTCTGCTATATCCTTTTTACTAGATCAACATTGGGGCGATATCGATCCTTCTCTCCAGCCTACTACATCATTACTGGCACCCTCTACCCTTGACAATGGCAATGTCAATGCCAGTCCTGATGCTGATGCCGATGCTTATGCTGATGCTGATGCTAATGTCGCTATAGATGGCAAGATTATTCACAAACGCATAGCTGAAGTTTGGGCCCATTCGTTTTACTCGCGGCACAGAATCACACTCAACAAGAAAGTCCAGAGTATTTGGAAGTGTAAATACTGTTCCAAAACATATATCGATACTGGCGGAACTGGTAACGCGAAAGCCCACCTTTTAAGGCATCATAGCCGTCAAATCCAAGGCCAGAATGAGAAGCGTATCAAGGGGTACCAAGGCAAAATTGACATGGCTGAGTTTCGTGCTCTAGCTGACGCAGCCAATCATAAATGCCGCCAACTTGATGGGAGGAGTGCCATTGAGGATGATAATGATGGAAGAGGCCTGGGTTGTGACCTTGATCCGGCTGTTTAAGAACAGTTATATGTAGTTTGGATTACAACTTGTGGAGTTGCTTTTGAAATGGTGGAAAAACAAGAGTTGAGAGCGTAAGTCATATTTGATATAGTAGTGTTGTTAATAACTGACAAACCATGGAATAGCTTTACTCGATATCTCAATTCAAACGTGGACACACATCTCCCTGACTCTGCTGATACTGTTCGCGGTTGGACGGTTCGTATATACGAGGGCCAAAAAGAAAGAGTTCAAAAAGACCTACAAGAAGCTCTATCAAAAATCCATATCACTGTCGATCTTTGGACTTCAGGAAACGGCAAGTCAATCCTTGGTATTATTGGACACTATATCGGAAGGAAGGAAAGTTAAAACACAACGTTCTTGCGGTACGGGAGTTGCAAGGTGATCATAGTGGTGAGAACCAAGCAGCTGTAGTTGCAGATGTTCTTGTAGACTATGAGATTGAGTATAAATTGGGCTTCTTTGTTGGAGACAATGCACAGTCAAATGATACTCTATGTAAGGAGTTATCACGATGTAAGTAATTTATGTTATTAATTCTTAAATATACTGACTATTATCTAGGGTTGGAGTTCAACAAGTCATTGGTTTGGGACCCAGTGTTTCAAAGACTTCGTTGCAATGGCCATATCATCAATCTCTCTGCAGAAAGCTTCCTTTTCCCAAATTCCCCTGACAAGGACAATGTTATTGTCCTAGACGCACAAATTAATGGCCAGCTCCCAAAGGAATTCAATAGTGCGCAAATGAAGCTGTGGCGCACCAAAGGGCCACTTGGCAAGCTGCATAATGTATCAGTTTACATTACAATGAGCACACAACGCTTGGATGCCTTCAAGTTGATTTCTGGCAATCTACGCCTCCCACGAGACAACTCTACTCGTTGGAACTCTTGGTATCGCATGCTTGTGCGAGCACTGTTACGACGAGGCGCTATTGATACCTACACCTTAATGAATCGAGCAGATCTTCAAGATGATACACTTAATGATCAGGATTGGGTACAACTTGAGTCTCTTGTTGAGTATTTAGAAGTTCATGAGCATGGAACACTTGCTAGTGAAGGACAATACTCTACAGCAGAGACGATCTTGCCAGTTATGGAATTTCTTCTTGAGATCTTCGAAGATGGCAGACAGAAGCACATTGATAATCCATTCCTAGGGCCGTGTTGTCGGGCTGGCTGGAACAAGTTGGAAAAATATTACAATAAAACAGAAGAATCATGTGCTAATGTTGCAGCTGTTGTGCTTGTTCCAACACAGAAGTGGGAGTTCTTTGGGAAGGGTGTTCTTTGGAGAGAAGACTGGGTACAGGATGCTCGGAATGCTGTACAAAACGTATGGGAATCTGAGTATAAACAAGCAGATCCTGTCCTTCCAGTTCCTCGAACACAAAGCCAAGCTGATGCGAAGAAAGAAAATCGATTTAAGACATGGTCAAGACAGCATGTCAAGGTTCCAGAGGTTATTGACGAGTATGAACGGTACTGTAAAGAGCCAGTGATAGAAATGGACCTAGAGGAACCATTTGATCCTCGCGAATGGTGGCAGGAGACAATACAGCAAAAGGTATATCCAAATCTCTCGAAAATGGCACTGGATTTACTCTCAATCCCAGCAATGTCAGCAGAGGTATAGCGTTTGTTTTCTAGCTGCAAGATCACGATTACAGATCGTCGCAATCGCATTGGAATTGATGCTGTGGAAGCTATCGAGTGTTTGAAGTCGTGGCTTCGAGAAAACACTGTTGCTTAGGTGGATGAAGACTGGATAGACCGCTGGGTAACAGAGGTAGAAGCAGAGACACATAAAGGGAAGGACAAAGCAATGTAAATAGCAAACAGAAAGAATGCAAAGTGGGAAACGGGGGCAGTGATAGCGAGGTACTAATTATATATGGCTAGCGTACTTCATCCAGTCCAACTGTCAGTCCACTCAGTTAGATTGTCCAACTGGACTGTATGCCAAGGCCACTTAACTGGATGAGGGCCAACTGACTCAGTTCAACTGTTGTTTCACTGTACATGGCGGAGAAGGTGTACGGAGCTGAGTATGCAATTGGCTTAAAACCACAGGAGCTGAGTATGCAATTGGCTTAAAACCACATCTGTACTAAAGGGCACAAGCACAGTAGCTCTGCATCCACTCTGAATAGTATTCGGACGGTATGTTTGATTGCGGGCTTGCTTATAACTTATAGAGTTCGAGAAAGTCGTCCTTGTCGTTATGGTTGATTCCGACAGGCATTTGCTCTTGTACAAGTGCTCCGTGCGACCGTTTTAGAACCGAAAAGCAGGATATAATTAAAGGATGGAGTAGATGAGAGAAATTTGGGGGCATACAGAGTACAATAATCGAGTTTTTAGAACAGTGCTGGTCGAATCCGGTTGTAACGTTGCTTTCGTGTCCGTCAAGTATTAAAAGTCGATATTTTCCAACTGTACGGTCTTGTGTATATTATCCAAATGGCTTCTTTAACCAAACAAGACCCATTTCGTCTGTAGTCCATCCATTATCACTAACGCCAATCATACAATTAGACGGTAAGCTTGTATACCAGCTCTCTTGTAGCATACGGCCCTTGAAAATAATCAATGGCCGAAGGAGATCGTCAGTAGCCTGTACCGACTCAATAGCAGTGACCCATTCACGATATACGGGCTGTATTGAGACTGTACAAGCCTTTTCAGCAGCTGTAACGACTTTACTGGAAGACATAACTGCCATCTGAAACCCAGTCTCTGTAACGCTCTGGGGTTCCGGTTGTTATTCGAGCTGGGAATATTCAACTGATCTTCTCGATAGAAGTAACGTCGGGTTGGCATAGGAATGAAGAGGCAAGTATCAATTAGGTTGAATCACGTGGAAGCGATTCCGTTACGAGATGGGTAAACTGTGAGGTTGACAAAGCTATGGTAATTTTAGCACGAAGTTCCTACATAAGGAAACTACAAAGACCATATACTAAGAGAGTTTACTGTGCTAGCACCACTAGCTCTGCTATAAGTCACGTGATACTAGCCATGCTGTCAATTCCCTGGTTCGCTTCCTCCCATAGGTAACCGACAGGAGTATATACAGAATGCATTCCACAGGGCTCTACTGTTGCTACTGGGCCTAAGCTCTCTGGTAACTTGATTACAGAATCTGACAGTCTCTTCAAAGTTATAGATATCCTCGTCTGTAATTCCATACTTTGCGACCGTATTCTGTACAAACCGAAACCACGTGCGTATTATCTCAGGGTCTTCGCATTTCGCTCGTTGATGGTCGTAATTTCGAATATACCGTGATTGAAGCAGAGGATAGCGTTGAATAAAGCGGTAGACTCAATAGAATCCCAGCTTTGGAACCGTGTCAGACGTGTTTCGGACGCGTTCTTTCAAGAGTAACTCCCCCATTTCGTGTACTAAGGCTTGTGTAGTGGGCATTTCACGTGTTTCAATAGACAGAATCCATTGAACGAGTATGGTTTCTTCGGTTTGGGTAAGCTCGAGGTTTGGGAATATCGACATAGAGCGTGGCGGGGTCCCTTTGCTCCTACAGCTTAGTGTTACATGCGAGACTTCGTATATACGCGCAGCGGCCTATTAACTCGAGAATTGCCCTCTTTCGAATGCTTGTAAGGTAAGCGCAATTCGACTTTCAATGTGAGTCATATCGAGTGTTGTTTATTGAGGTATTGTGGGATGAAGGGCATGGACCGGTGGAGTCGGTGGGGGGCTGTCTCACTCACTGGTAAGGTACGTTATTATATGAACTTTTAGACGATATGAAAGTTGACACCCAATGCATCGTCATGACAGGTAGGAGTCTGACTGTACCTTGTCCCGTAGAATAACATACAACACAGTTCTCACAACATATCGACGCAGAACTACCAAACGATCAGCCAGATTTCGACAAATCTTCTCCATATGCCAAGACAAGCTCATACTTCCCGTTGATAACGACTTCTCTAACCGGACGAATCTTCTCGACATGTCAAAACAACAAGAACATACCCTACCCCCATTGACAACGACTTGTCTAGCGGGGTGCCATCCCCACTTCCAGTAGTCCTCTGTCAGTAGCCTCTAGGCAGGAAAAAAAATGAGATGCAATCGGTTTCTCGGGCTTGTCTCCAGAGATTCACGACATGATTTGGGATCTGGCCGCCGAGCCAAGTCTAATCGATGTGAACGACGCCCACCAGGAAGGTATCATGTCACCGAGTCAGCAACTAGCGATCCTCTTCGTTTTCACGAGTCTCGCAAGAGAGAATTGAAGGCATAACCACGGGGCTTCTGACTCCAGGACTAGGACATTGATCCCAACAGAGACTGCGGAACGACCATTCGCTTCAATTTCAAGCTGGGCACTTTGTTAATTCATCACATTTGCACACAGCTGGCCACCAGTGAGATATCACGCGTTCATCGGGGCGCTAACGATATTGCGGAATATTTCACAAGGAAAGTTGCAAAGCCTGGACAAGAGTTACTTCCCCAGCCGACTAAACTTGAAAGCAACATTCTGGACGATTTCCCAGACTTGGCCGAGTTGACATTCATCTGCGACGTGAATTCAAGCATTCCAGTCAGCTTGACTACCTGGCAAATAGCGGATACATGTACCATCTTAACTGCGAGAAGGGCCGACGGAGGCTGTTGCCGAAGAACTCGCCAAATTCCCAGCTTATACTTCCTGTATTGTGTCAGATCTGGGACGGATACGTTGAGTGTTTGAGAAGACAGTATGGGAAATTTCACAAGTGAAGATTGCATATGGTTTGAGATATCCCACTCAGCCTGCTGATGCTGAGAGACGATGAGAGGTCATCTGGACTGTTTAAGGGACCGTGATCGAGGTCAAGACCGATCTCCGAGTACTGGCTTGGGATACAGAATGGACGGTCTACGTGCCACTAGTCATAGAAAATACAGATAAACCTTGACTAGGAAACGCACCCTCTCTGCTAAGCAGCATCCTATCATCACATTCCATTGGCTTTCGTGCGACAATGTGTGCCAGCAACTCTGGAAGCTCCCTGGAATCACTTTAGCTTCGTGAATCTGGGACGCGCATCGGTAAGTTTCTCAATGACCTCATACTTCCCAGTATTATGATCTGGACTTTCCTTAGATTATCGGGAGAATAGATGCGCTTTTCGACGACGGAGATAGTGATGTCGAGTCGCTCCCTCGAGTAGCAACATCTCCTTTAACAGCGACTAAGTATAGATATTTCAAAAGCTTTCGGGACAATTGGTTCACGAAGGAGACCCAAATCACAACCAAGAGTTTCAAGCATCTGGAAAGGCAAGCTTGGGCACGCATGCACGCAACGGCCAGAATGAGATTCAATACGACATTTGTGATGATAGCAGCTCTTAACGACTCTTCGCTAGCTGTGCAACACGCAGACCTGACGTCGTCAGTAAACGTGCTTGGTCGACTCACCAAAGAATCTGCTTACCGTCCACCGACTCCTCCGTATGGAAGTTGCAAACCTCACCAACTCCAAATGACCAAATGTAAGCAAGTAGCCACATCATGTATCGAATTGCCACTTCTGCAAACCTACAGCATAAAGTCAGTGGGGCCCAAGTATCAGTCTCAGTCACAGTGCCTTCACCACAGCCCGCAGCTGAAAATTAAGCCCACATCAACAAGATCAAATAAACTCACCGCCGCGATGACCCTCCTTTTTCACCACCCTCGGAGCATCCATCTTCAAATTCGCCGTAGCAGCCCATTTCTGCGCCTTCTCCCCACAGACTTTCTTATGCATCTTCCAACCCGCCTTCTGACAGTCCCTTGAGCAGTACTTCTCTGACTGGCATTTGGAACACGGCTTGAATGGCTTCTCGGGGTCTGTTTCGACTTTTCGGCAGTGTGAGCATTGTGATGGAGACGGGTCACGGGATGAGGAGCTGGATGCTGTGGTTTCTTCGGGTGCTGAGGGTGAATCGGTGGGTTGCTGGGAGCTGGAGGACTCGCCGGCGGCTGTGGGTTCTTCTTGTGGACTTGAAGACATATTTGAGATTTTGAGCTTGCGCTGTAGTTTGAGTTGATTGTCCGAAGTTTGTGGCGCAAAGAATTTCTACCTACAAGCGTCACGTGCAGAGCAATCATGAGAATGGTATACTGCTCATTGACTATAATTCGGGAAGTCTAGTCTAATCTATCATCTAATCTATCGTCTAGTCTAATCTACGGATGTCTAGTCTATATCTCATTCTCTGTTACTGCAACAATACATTAGCCTATAGCTTGCTCTTCTCTCGAAACCTCGAATTCTCCTTCTGCAATGGTTCTGCTTCACTGGGTCCAACTTTGTCATCGGTGTTCTTCTTCGGAGCCCCCGGCTCTGCTGGCTTCTTCGGTGCTGAGATATACCCTCCGAACTCTACATCGACATTCGTGATGTTCCCGTCCGCGTCTCTGACAATGCCCAGCTCACTCAACTTCTCGAAGACCTTAGAGAAGTCGGCAAAGAAACGTTCCTTGTTTCTCGCGTACAGTTCCACAAATGGCAGGAAGGCTCTGTCGTTCCTTAGTGCCATGTCAGTAGGCAACATCATGAGGGCTGTTTCCGAGTCCTCATCGTAGTTCGTGAACTGCTCAATGCCGCTAGGCAGCTTCTTCTTCCTCCATTGTAAAGACAGCAACAGAATATAGTACTGATTCGAGAATCGTGTAGGGTTGTTCACCCAAGGTCCATCAAATCCCGATCGATCTGCATGGCATCGCCCGAGACTGTGCGCGCCGCTCAAAGCCACTATCTCCTGGTCCGAGAATCCCATTCTGTTGAAGATGAATCGAAGATGGTCTGAGCCCTGCGCAGCATCTGGGAGCCTTCCTCTGGGCGGGAGCTTCGTTTCTCCAACGTAATCGGTTCGTCCGCCTTGCCACGGTATATCTGGTCCACCCATTTCCTTTATCGCAACCACTCCAGCAAGTGTCCAGAGATCGGAATATGTTATCCAAGCATGCTTCTCCTTGACAGGCTCCAGGAAGACTCTAGCATGCTGCAGTCCTGCATTCGCTGGGTCGCCACCTTCTTGCTCATATCGCATGCCAGCACCATTCGAACCACCAGTGTCGGTTTCGCTATCGTACGTGCCGCAAGAGTGCCTAGGAGTATTAGAGCCTGTTAAATTGTCGCAAGCTTGGGAGAACTTACCATGCTAGACGAACTAACACCGGTCCTGCGCTGCCATCGTCGTACTCAGGCTGATGCAGCAATTTTGCGATGTCCTTCCGGACCGCCCCAAAATCACCCTTCTGACTCATGATATCTATAACCTAGGAACTGAAGGTATCTACAAGTCGCCTAAGGAAATTTAGATCTATAGAGACAGAGTTTAATAAGTAGAGAGAAGGAGAGGATCGGTAGATGAAATTACCCGACACAAACAGACAACGCTCATCAGGACAAATCTATACCTGCCGAGGCTCAAAAAGAGCGTCTCTCGCGCCTATACCATAATCATCGCGTTCAGCTGACAATATGGCACCTTGTGGATCAAAAGAGGTGATCATAGATTTACGGCGATAAGCTTGTGATTTTGCATGAGAAAGTCCTCGGTTGTTTTTTGATATTGGGATTCGGTCTGAGAGAAATGCCAAGCTTCGGAAATCTCGGCAAAAATGGATCGATAGCCGATAGAGGGAGTTTCTTCTGTAGCTCAAGAGACACAAAATCCCATATACGCATCTTTCGTTGAATAGTGCTCCATTGCAAGAATTGGACGCTATGGTGATGTTAAGAAGATTGGCTTGGTCCCGAAAGTTTCTAGAAAAGCGAGGACCAACTTGGATCATTGATGCTAAGATTAAGCGAAATGGGTAGACAAAATACCTCAGTTGACGGAACTCTTAGTTTTCGGTAAAGGAACAATATTAGGATACAGTAATATTACGAATTTGCAAAAGTTCCGAGAGTAGGATTTGGAAACTACCAGATAGCAAATTGCAATGAAGTTATGACTACACAATGAGGCAAGATAGTCTTATGTTGTCTTATGAAACAAGCGATTCATGCCAGTCACCTCTAGCCACTCGAAAAAGTTTTCTCTCAACCCCTGACGAAGAATTTCGTCTCCTAAAACATACCTCTCATCAGGCAAAAGCACTGTAACCCCTTGACCCGACATTCTCTCACCACGCGCGAGATGGCGCGGGAAATTTATCGATCACTCCAGATATGTGAGCACTACTTATATAACTGGATTTCTCCGCCTTTAAAGACAAGTTTGGGAACTCGTGATGGGTCTGATAGCGACCCCAATATTTCGCAACAATTTAGTAGGCTTCCCTTCCGTACGTATCCAAGAACCTCTCGTGTGAGCCCAGAGTAGGTGATAGTGCACGCCCGTGTAAAACAGTCCAGTGTGAATATTTTTCCTGAAAGAGGCGTATACACTCTCCACACTATACTGATGGTGTTGAGGCACATCATACGGGCCACACTGCCAGTGCACTGCCCGTGCGAGCTCATAGTCCCTTCCATTTGACTAATGTATTCTCTTCCATTTGGAGCAGGGCAGCCGTGAAATCACCTCCAGCTTCCCCCCATATATACTCTGTGCAAATGCCTCTTCAACCTGGAAATCCTTCAACTTGTACCATGATTTGAGGGATTCGAATGCTCTCAAGAGGTCGCAAGCCAGCTTATTGCGTTGATCGTTTCATAAGCTCCTCTAGCTCTAGAGCACACTTTTTCGGATTCTAGGGTGCTGGTTGTGTCTCAACCACACATGGAATCATCACCATACTGTCAGGCTTATACACCTCCTCCCAGAACATCTTCATTGCCAGCTCTGCTGCCGTGATCCAATACACCGACCCGTTGTGCTTAATTTAAGCCCATTAAAGGTTTGGATCCAGTACAATTCCAGCAATATATGCCGGCGTAATATCAGTGAGTCTGTAGTACTTGTTGATCTTCCTCCACCCAGCATTTAATATAGCTTCGATATTCTTATTGCCTATGAACTTCGTCTTGAAACGCTCATAATGACTGAGAATAAGATCCATAGCGGGAAGAACTTTATTAAGAGTATCTTGATGGCACTCTAAGTCTAACGTCACGTCCTCCAGGGTCTCCAAGAGCTCGCAGATGTTATAAAGGCATTCCCAATCGTCCACAGGTAAAGGGTCTTTTCAGATGTCCTCGTGAGAGTGGTCAGAAACGAATTTATCAATGGCTTCTTGAACAGGGTGTCAAGGCGCTAGCCAGGGATTCCATCTCGTTTTATTGCCTCTAACCACGTGCTTATTCTTAGCCAGGAGGGAGAACTCTTTGTGGTGTAGAGGACTGATTTGGATATTGACGACTGTCTGATCTTTCATGTCCCATGGCCATGTTACCTGGTGATGTTCTCGCAACAAGGGGTGTCAACGTTCCGTGCACACGGGCCAAAAACACCCAAACCTCAAATCGCGGCTTCTAATAAATTGTGATAAAACAACTCACTTGCAATTATGGGACTACCAATGCGTTCAAACCTTTTCCGATCACCTACCTCTGAATCTTTAAAAGGAAAAGAAGCTACGACTATGCTGGAAGTTCGATTCTTCAATGCGTTGGCTCGTGATTCTGGTACTATGTCGCTAAGGGCGATTTCTAAGAACTTGATTTCCGAGGCTTGCGGACGGAAATGGAAGAAAAAGTTGGCGAATCTTGGGAGATTAGCAAAGCATAAGACCAGGTAGAGGTCTACGAAGGTTGGATAGAAGTCAAGAGTCACGAAATCGATGTTCAAAATGCTCTGCTCTCCGTTACGAAATCCCGTTCGGAAACACCTTCACGATACGCAAATCGTATTCCACAATTTGCCTGTAGGACCGCGTCAATTGTAACGAAAGTTGAAGGAATATACCAAAGGAGGAGCTCGATACATAATGGCCTATGTGAATAAGGTTATTTCGGAGAAGAACTTCGCTGAAAGAGCGCATACAGTACTAGCTCAAAAGTCTGAATCCCCCACCAAATTCAACATCTACACCCATAAGTCCTCCACTCTGCTAAGATCCAATGCTCCTGAGATTTACACCAAGGGGATCTTTTACGGGCTACCTCCTTTGTAAGCTCTGGCCGGTGCTTAGCTCTCCAATTACGGATTCCAGATGGGCCTAATATGCGTTTAAGGGTAATAGTGATTAACATCCCAAGTCCTCCCGGACCTCCACATATGTGTATTTTGGGTGTAATTGGACGTATCTTACAAGAAGATGTGCATCTCATTCTGTCCAAAGCTTCGGCCGTCCGGGACGTGATAGAGACTCCCCGTTCAGGCGTACGGACGCGCGGCGCAGAGTGGTTTTGACAGTCGATTTTGTCGTCTTGAGAGCCTTCGCGATCTCGGTCGAATTTCCCTCTAACTTTGCTGCCCCAACAATTGACCTCGCTTATAAGGACTAAGTTCCCTCTTTTGGACTCAATTTTGATGAACTAGACCTAGGGGACGTCGCGCAGTAGACATTTGATTGTTGAATTTAGAGGGTTTCAGACTTGTTTGTGTACGGTGACTGTACGGTTCAGACGACGTCTGGAAGCCTCTCTTTGGATTTTTCGATCACATCATATGGACAGACGAATTGCACGTTGACCTTACAACGCAGGCACGCAATAGAATTACAGATGAGCAAGGAACACTTCAGGAGCCAGAGAATATCGAGGAAAGGCCTCCGTTAAAGGGTGCCCGGTTTCACGTTGCCGCGTAGATTAGTGGGTGGGAAATGCAAACAAAGTAGAGTTTTGCGACGAAGACTTGATTAAGCGTCCTGCTCATCCCGCAAAGCCTCGTCAGCGACCTACAACTGAAACAGAAGATGAATATCACCGTCAAGTACAAGGACGGGATGCTGGAGAAGCCTCACGAGGTTCAAGTGAAAGTCAAAGGCAACGAAATGACTCAAAAATGCTATGTAGTCCGACTTCTACCTGTCTACGTTCAAGCGATTGAGTCTATGCGAGAGATTGACGATAAACCGTGGCTTTTACAAGAAGATGGCGACCCTTCTCTTGGTATTCAAAAGAAGGGACTTGCGCAGGAGTGTAAGGGAATTCACGACGTTCAAAATCTCTCCCACTGTGCAGAGCCCGGATTTAAACCCTATTGAAGGTACCTAGGCTATTCTAAAGCAAAGATTCCGGTGCAGGATCTTAGATTCGGAGGAGGAGATAAAGCAGGCTTTACTTCTAGATCTGGCTGTCTGCTATGGAACCATTCAGAGCGACGAAGCCTCGTCGCCAAGACGCTAGTATTAGCCTTGCAAGTCTTCCTTCTTGAAGAGTAATGGGTGTGATTGGTTACAAATGAAACATGACTGGAGGTATTCACCCGAGATACCAAGGCAGCCACGCATCGTGGAAGAATGGCATAATATACTACAATTTTGGTTGCGTGTTTGATCCTCTGAGCGCCCTATCTATAAGATTCATGGCCTGCAGTAACCTTCGTTCTTGCAATTTTGGTGCAATGACTTGGATAGAGAGTTTCGTGTTGAGATATACGCTTCTATCAAAGGGCTTGTTCCCTACGAGATGTTAAACCTCATACTTTGCAGGATTTAGAATAAAGACGGGAGACCCATATATACTTACAGAGTTCTCGATTGTTTTTGTCCCAGCTGTTGAGCGGTTCACCAGTCAATTCGTCATCCATATCTGCTTCCTGGAAATCTCTGACAGGCAAAGTACCTGCAGGATAGTCCAGCAATACGAAGCTGCTGGTATAGCCAACACCGCTCCACCGATCTATTGGAGCGACTGGATGTGGCGCTACTGGTAGAATTATAGCATCGACCGTACGTCCAGTAATAGGCTCTCGCCATATTTTTAGCATCTCAGTCTCGAGCTCGGTCTTCTGCGCCTGAAAGCCTACGAGCTTATCGAGACTCATCTCCGTACCTCGACGCAATTTCCCTTGCAACCACCCAACCAGTGGCTCTCCGGTTGCTTCGAGTAAGTCAAAGACATAGTTGTTGCCATCGACTCCGAAGAATTTGTTTGTCAACGACTGGCATTTCTTGAAAGCTGGCGCATCAATCTCTATGACGTCTATGCCGGATCTTCGAAGCGCTTCAGCTGTCTCATCCAACACTTTGTTGACGGGAGGATGTGGTTCTGTGACACCATCCCTTCTGATGATCCCAATCAATGGTTCCTCCTGCACAGTACCTTGTTTATTTAAGCCTCCCAAATACACATGCGGATCACGTTCCCATGGCGAAGCATTCGAGATTGCCTCCATGAACAGTTCGCAATCTCTGATACTAGTAGCCAGAGGTCCAGCAGATGCAGGAAGACCTACAGCACTTGTTCCTGCTTTCTGAGTTCCCTGTTGGCCAACATATGGAACGCGTCTCGCGCTGGGTTTGATTCCGTATAAGCCATTACACATTGCAGGAACTCTAATGCTCCCACCAACATCGGTACCAACGCCCAAAACACTTCCGCGCATGCCAATCAACGCACCTTCGCCGCCAGATGAACCACCAGCAGTCACCAGCCTGTTTCTAGGATTCATCACCCTTCCGAACAGGTGGTTCTCTGAGTCGAGAGCCATGAGTGTTTGCGGAATACCAGTCTTACAGTAGAGTACAGCACCCTGCTCCAGTAGAATATCAACCAGCAGCGAGTTCTCCTTTGCAGGATTCTTTGCTAAGCTTGCTATCCCAATGGAGGCATCGTAGCCTTTGACTTTGAAGGTGTCTTTCAACGACATCGGTACACCATGAAGTGGACCTCGTACTATGCCAGTTCTAGCATATTCTTCATCGAGGAGTTTCGCTGTTGCAATCGCATCTTGAAAGAATATCTCAGTGAGACAATTGGTGACTTGTTGGGCAATTGCGGCTCGTTTACAAAATGCAATTGTCACTGCTTCTGAAGTGACTTTCCGCTGACGAATTGCCTGTGCTAAAGCAGTTGCGTCGCAAGCTTCAGTGATATGCTATGAATCGGCTTTAGCTCTACTACGGATTAGGGACACCAACTAATCGTCTGCCGCAAATCACCAGATCGTGCAGACGTCACAATGAAGTAGAATGTATGGAGTAGACACTTCATTTGTCTGCTCAGGCACAAATGCTTGTTCGCTCCCAAAATCGAAAGAAACAAAGAGCTGCACTCACAATTTCCTGAGCGGTCAGGATGCCACAGTTTCTAGGTATAGATCGAACGTCTAGAGTGGCTGATGGAGGGAGGGCGGCGAGCAGCCATGCTCGGGGTATTCGACTCTGGCGCTCGGCCTGTTTCCGGAGAGCAATCTCCTTGTAGGGTGCTTCTTTTGTCATAGTTGAGAGCAGCCGGCGTATAATCTAAGTCGATATCCTGATGTCGTTGAGTCTCTGATGTCTAGAGTGCTAGAGGCGAAAGTGGAGAAGTTGCCGAGGCAGATCAGGACTCTCGAGATGGATGGCTTTCTAGCTGACAATCACTGCAGCTGTGGAAAATCGACTTGCCTGACTCCGCGTCTCCCGAAGACAAGTAGAGGAAGACTGGCTTGAAGTGCTCGTGAGTTTATTTGGTCGGAAGGGTCTGGTATAAGAAGTGTGTTCAGGTGGTCAGGGTGTATGTTCTTTTGAGTTTCCTTAGGTCTCACTTGGTCTTGCTTGATAGCCGGGCAGGAGAGTACTTTTGAGACTTGGTGGTATATACTCGTACATGCGAGCAGGCGATATCAACAAAGTGCCCGCTTCCTCCTCCAACATTCCAGATTGCAGCTCAGAATCCTAAAAAAGGCCCAATCCACTGCTGACAGATTGAAGGAATGGGAAGTTACAGCGCCGCACGAGAAGGAAGCCGAGGTTGAAAGCAGTTCAATGACACAGAAGTACTATGTAGAGCGTCTCCTACTGATCTATGTCGATGCTGTGGAGAGCTTGCGCGAGAGGGACCCGACACACGCGGAGGAGTACGAGTTGCAAGAGGACGGGGACCCTTCTCATGGGATGAAGCGTACCGGACTTGCGCAAGAGTACAAACACACACACAAGATACGTAACTTTACGCACCCTCTTTAAAGCCCGGATTTAAACCCAATTGAGGCGTGTTGGAATATTTTGAAGCAGCGAGTACGCAAGCACGTATGACATGATATTGAGGAGTTAAAAGCAAATTTACAGCGTGAATGGCAAGCAACCACGCAAGTATAGATTCAATCGCGCATTAGAGAGATGCCTGATAGCTGTAAGAAGCTTATTCAACTTAATGGAAAGCCAGTGAGGAGCTCTTTATGGTAGAATTAGAGTAGGATAGCTAAAATTGATGATTTTTGATGGTTCTCGCGTATCCGAAACTACCCGTCAATTCCGTCACACCTGGTGGAGGAAAGAACAAGCTTCGATTGCTCATCTCCGTATCAAACATCGTTGGCATCACATTGTCCTCCTTCAAAGGCTCCTTTTATTTATTGTGCTAGTCAACAGCTGGGATCTATCACGCCCGATTCTTTGCAGAGAAGATAGCAGCAATGAGGGTTCTACCATGCCGGCCGCTCGAAGCTACCATAATATCGACGCTCCTTCTACCATTCCTTGCTACTGCTCAGGGCCTCGATTGTGAACACCTGCGAGCGGATAAGATCGGGTTCAACCTCAAGAAGCTGGGTGGTGCTCACTCAGTCGTACATAACGTGGATCATGGTGGGATATCAACAACGAATACTACATATACACTAGATATCTGCCGGCCCTTAGGAAAGGTCAAGTCGATACCGGCAGAGAAACAGTGCCCGAATGGATCCAGAGGTAAGAAGTCTTAATATTTTTGATCTATAGCTATCCTAAGATAAATATAATGATAGTTTGCGCCATCACCCGGACTATAACTACCGAGCACGATGACATCGAGGCAGTGTTTCCAATAGCTGGGGAGTTAAAGAATGTAGGCGGAAAAGCCATGGATGCTAAATGGGAACGACTAAAGACATCAAGCGCGAATGCGGATATCCAGAAGGAAGGTCTGCGAGTCGTGATGAATGGAGGGTTTAAGACGGAGGACGGAAAGAAGCGATCACAGAAGGCTATCATTGAGTTTGTCTGTGATAAGTCGAGGACTGGACTTGAGAATCTGCCTAAGCCAGAGGACGAGTACGATGAGGTGAATAAGAAGAGAGAAGAGGAGAAGGCAGGTGATGATGGGACACCAAGTTTGACCTTTGTTAGCTATGCGGCCGAGGATACTCTGGATGTTCTACGACTGGACTGGAAGACTCAATACGCCTGTGAGGATTCCAAGGAACAGCAAGACCAAGAAAGGCCCAGGGGATGGGGCTTCTTCACTTGGTTCATCATAGTGTACGTTCTGGCATATCATATGGTGGAAATGGGCTAACATCCAATGCAGTGCCTTCCTGGGAATTGCGGCTTATCTTATATTCGGATCATGGCTCAACTACAATCGATACGGGGCTCGTGGTTGGGATCTGCTACCTCACGGTGATACTATCAGAGATGCTCCATATCTGGCGAAAGACTTTGTGCGAAGGGTGGTCAATACAGTTCAAGGACCAGGAAGCAGAGGAGGATATGCGGCGGTATGATACGATTAGCACGGAGATGGTCACTATAGGTTTGATTTGATGTGGTATGGTACGCTCCCGGGACATTGAAAATGGGCACGTTTTGGGACGGTACTCTGTAATGATAGGGGCACCAGGCTGTACAACGACACCAGCTTATTCACATTTGCGGTTTTGCATGTTTACCCGCTCCTTTCCTGCTTGATCTCTTGTGCGCCCCGCCATAGTTGGTGACCAATTGCTGGGGACTGATGTCCAATCTGTCTGAATTCAGCTGCAATTAAATTCTCTGCTTTCTCTCAAAGCATCTGAAGTTGGCTCCTTTTGCGTCTTTCGTGTGATATTGCACAGCCGGCCAGATTCTATAAATCTCGGCTTGAAGCTAGATTTGTCCTGTCCTTTATGCCTCATGTCGATGGCAGGACTTGAACTTCTCAGAACGCCATTTCCTCTCCCTTATCATGGGCCTTACTTATCTCCACCCGAAGTGAAATTGCTGATCCCATATTTTCAACTTTATTGTCTTCATGACTACATCCAATTCTTCGTTTTCCAGCCTGGACCGTGGTAAGCTCAATCTGAAACTAACAAGCGTAGATGAAAGTGCTTGGCGTACCCAGGACTGACGTTCTAGTCAGTGGAGAGAACGATAGATGGGGTCTACCATTCTTCGCATGTTCTAGTGCGAAGCCGATGTCAAGGTTGACCTTCGGGAAATGCATATTTATTGAGACGCTAATCTCGAATCTAATCTACGACAAGGGACATAATGTTTGACGATTCCACGCATATTCTAGAGCCCGTCATTCCGTCAAGCTTGACATCTTCTAGTCCAGAAACGAGCTTCTAGCGTATCCGAACAAAATGTCAAGCTCATCGTCAAGCCCGTAATTTTATCCACACGTAGCTGAGTGATAATGAGGATATGTTTCAGGCGCTTGCAGGGTATTGAGAGGATAAGTGTTAATCGGGGGTTTGGGAGGGGAAAGGACGGTGCTGCCGGCGAGGTTGTCTGTTGCGTCTACAAGGGTGTCGGAATTGAGGTTGGGGAGAGCGATGGTATTGCTTTTGGAGGTTTATGTTGGATTTGTGATAAGTTGGGATTAAGGGGCAGAGATCCTGTAGAGTGGTAGTCAGAACGGTGGAAAGGGGCTCGCTTGGCTAACGTGTAGCCTAGACGTCACCCTCTATTTCTGACTTCAAGCTCTCCGTTATAATGAACTTAACATCGTTGTGCAATGTTGATACGTGGTGTCTACTCAGAGTTTTCTCTCGATGTTTGTGCATGGAAAGTGCTGTAGAGCCTGAAAGTATTACTCTCTTGACTTAGAGAATTGTACAGTGAAGTCTGGCATATCTATACATTATGAGCCGGATATCCATCTTTTCTTTTACCAGGCCATCAGATTCGGCGGCAACCTATCATACATCTCCCCATCTATCATCTCGACATTTGGCTGTCCCGCATCATCTAGACCCTGCTGATTATCACCACCGTAGGTGTCCCTCTTCCAATTCGTCCCACAGTCCCCAGGCACATACCGTCTCGCGTCCATCTGCAAGATCATCTTAATCTCTGGGCAATAGCTCCAGATATGCTTCCTCGCATCCAGCTTCCCCCAAATACCTGCATGCAACGCAGCCCCCGAATTACCAATATGATAACCCATCGGCTCATAATGCCCGTCGCGCCAATCGTCAATGCCCTTAATCAACTCGCCATTCCCCACGGCATCCTCCGTTTCGCCAACAACTTTGCCATCGATGATCTCCGCCGTGCTCTTTTCTCCTGCACCAGGATACTGTTCGCCAGAGAACTTCAGCGAGATAGTCCCATTCGCCATTTTGGAGCCGGTTCGGGATTCAAGTAAGCCGCTGAGAAACACGTCTTCGGGAGGGCCGTTTGGTTGTCGTTTATGGGTGCGAAGGATATCGACAATCCGACTGACCCTCCGCATGCTCAGCCCTCCATTCCCACCACCCCCGCTATTGAGGACCCACGGAGCACCGACCCAATCATACTCCAGCCAACTGTTCAAATCCTGTCTCGAGTTCGAGCACAGGATGCTGTCCGTCTGGAAGACCAGTAACCATTCCGCCGGCTGCAGCACTTCCTCATACAGCCACAGCGTGGTGAGAAACACAGAAATTTCTTCCTGTGAGCCGGTTGTCATGTTGGAGGGGATGTAGGCGAGGTCGAGTTTCCCATCGCCGACGTGAGATTGAATCGCCCGCGACGTATTGAGGTAGGCAACGGAGTCCTGGGAGCCCATGAAGCGGAATTTCCAGTCGGGTGGGACGACGGAGATGAAGTGAAGAAGGAGGGGGGCGAGGATGGGGGACGCACGGTTTTCTATCAAGAGGGCGATTTTGGATTCATTGTATTTGTTACGAGGTGTAAGTTGGGCGGCGGCGGTGGTGGTGGGAAGTTTGCTAGTGTTGGTGTGTATAGAGACGCTAAAGCTATGGGAGCGAAGGCCAATTAATGTGCAACTTTGCGGCTGTTAGCCTCTCGTGTTACTGCGTAGGATCTGGGGCAAACTTACTATAGAGATATCACTATGACGCCGGCTATGAAGATTCGTCGGAAGGTGTAGCTTGAGGTCACGGTTTTGATATTTTGAAGCTTGTCGACGAAAGGATTGCTGCTCATCTTAAGGATTTGATAATGGTGTTGCTACTGGTGCGTTTGCATACTACAAACGGTCATACAGCAGTGGAGGAGTTTTGAAGTCTGTGATTGTCAGGTCGTAGAAGCATGATCGTATTAAATGCGGTGGGCAGGCTTCAACGAGTAAACAGCATAGCGCAAGCAGAAACACTTGAATGACGATGGTAGATATGTTTCTAGGTTTCAGAATCGCAAAAGGAACGTAGAAAATAAGAGAAAATAATTTCGCTAGACGTAATCCGATGGGGCTCTGGTAGGCTGTGTCGTTGGGGAGCCTGTCCACTCCTTATGAGCTGCGCCCGCAAGTAGGTTGCAATCGCGTTTCATCAAGATCCAGAAATAATCACCGTACTAGCGCATTCGTATGTATACCAAGAGTATTATAAGACCCTGCGCTGTATCAATTTTGTGCTGTACGGTTTGTACAGTGAGACATGCTCTTTGTTCGGGATTACTGTATAAGAAATGCTTCCGCTTGAAGCGAAGTTTGGCTGGCGAATCAAGCAAAGACAATTCGTTTGCAACCAACTCCGCAGAGTGCGGTGTTCGCATTCAGTCTCAAGGAGCCAGATTGAATGTATCGGAAAACATGTAATAACAGATTATTTGATGAGTTGTAGTGAGAGCTTGTCATGTGATGGGCAAGGTGTATTGCTACAGTTTTTACCACGTGTGTAGAGGTTATGTTTCTATCAAACCTCCTTTTGCAAATCTTTCATGATAAACCGTAACTGTTCATAAAACCCCAGAAACTTTCAGGGCCAACAGGTCCCTCAAACTGCCATGCACCGAGCGCCACGCTATCTGCATACTCCATCAATTGAGGATCGATTACCTGTCCCGTGCTGCCTCCGGTAGAAAGACCGGAGAGGAGATCATGCATTGGTTGCAAAGGTGCCATAGAAGGGAGGTTGTATTGGTTGTACGTGGTGTCTCGAGGCAGGGCGTCCAGTATATTTCCTGTAAAATTCTCCCATGAGGCCGATACTGGAGTATTGTTGTTTTCTGTGAGATTGGAGATGGTTGGCTGAGTACAGACTGTACCATTCGGAGTGGATGATGCGTTAGAGACAATTTCCTGTGGACTTTCGTGCGAGAAGTTGTATGAGTATGGCGGTGGAAATGGTCTGGCTACTGATGATACCGAGACGGCAGTCGACAATGAAGGAGTCGAGCCTGAAGTTCCTAGACTTACTTCAGGAACAGTCTTGACGTTAGATTTCGCTCTATCAAGAGCTCTCTTCAGGCGGACATAGATTGCCTTGAGAACGCCTAGAGCTGACTTGGCCATATTGTTTCGCTCACCCATCTTGTCGAACCGTTCCATACCCCACTCAAAATGCTGCAGAGAGCAATCGAGAACATTCCTGTTTTCGAGAGGGTGGAGGATGAAGGTTGCTGCAAGAAGGACGATAGCGTCGAAGGTGTTGAGCACAAGCGAAAAGGTCTTGTAGTCTTTACTATCAATAAGATAGAAAAGACGTCGTTGAGCTTTCAGGATGTCAAGAGCGGCATGTAAGGCCCGTGTTCGGCTGAGAGGACTCGTGAAGATGTATGGACGATGGAGCGCCATGATTGAAAAGGCAGCAGCGTTTTGGAAGACCGGACGCGCGCGAGGAAGCCATTGACAGTGAGAATGAGAATCAAATGTTGTGTCGGGATTTTCGCTTCGAAACCATGGAGGACAATGCAAAGATATGCTAAGGATCTGACTGTGCATCATCTCGACCTTGTCCAGGTTGTTTTGATGCGGATCTTCCTTCTCGAGGCCGGAGATTGACCATAATGGTGCAGCTAGTTCTGCATTCCACAGAAGCATAGAAAGAGGCGTAGGAGGGTCATGCTCATCTCTGGGAGTAGGTGCAACCTGTCTGCGACTCTTGGGTATTGGGGTATCCATCGGCATCGTTGGCCTTCCATCACGCTGGTCAATTGTAGTAGGACGTCCTAAGACACTCGCCATGTGAATATCCCAAATGCAGAGGATACACCACATTCTAATCCGAAGCTGCTCGTGCCACAAGCCTTCCAAAACATCCTCCGGTGACTGGTTTGTCTTATGGTGACGAGAAGTAGGTTTGTGCAGTCCAATATCTTGCGCATGTCGGATGGTTGACGACAGTGCATGCCAAGCTTCCGGTATCATACCACAGTTTTTGAGGAAAGATGCACGCAGGAAACTGGCCTGTACTTTCAACAAAGTGTTACAGCGCACTCCTAAGAGGTTAATGATGGACAGAGAAGAATCACTGTACTCGCTTGCGACGTCGTCAAAGGACATGCCAGAGAGATACTTCAGCGCATCCAACGATGGATCATATTCTGGAGGCTGAAACTGTAGGGCCAATGCAAGCACCTGAAACAGAAGGGCAGGAAAGTGCTGGAGGTCCAGAGGCAGCTCCTGCGGACCTTTGCTGAGTGTTGCATGAGATATGTTTTGCCATTTCACATATAGCTCTCTGAATGTCCCTTCGTCCAGCGGGTAGTAGTGGGTGTTGCATTCATCAAAGTATGTTTCCAGAAGTTTGTCAACAATTGGCTTGACTGGTAGCAGGCGTATAAAGGTTCTGTACTTGTCACGTATGCTAGTATTGTCGACACTCTGCAGGGGCAAAGTTATCATGGGATCAACCGTGAATCCTGGGTCATGGCTTTGTATCTTATTGAAGACGCCCATAGTAGTGTTGTTGTCGCCATTAACCTTTGAGTAGCCAAACTCACTGACTTGGTTTGCCAACTTCAGAACTTTGAAAGGCAATGCTTCTCCAGCTCCGTTTTTTGTACTGTCCTCGGCAAGCTGCGCAGTTCTTGCAGCTGGGTTCGCATACTGGCAATCATTGTCTTTGTTACGTTGCTTGCAGTTGGCACAAGGCAGTCCTCGGTCGCACTAGATATGTTAGCTGTGGAACATAACGGTGCCTGTCCGAGATTGTAGTACCTTTTGCTTACGTCTATGGCATTCGGTACAGGAGATGGTGATCCGTTTTCGTTTTCGGGTCACTTTGGGAGGAGGTGCTTCTTCCTTTTGCTTGGGAACTGGCTGGGTTGGGGGTTCCTGACCGTTCCCACCATGAACTATTACTGACCCAAACATTGTCTGAGACATCTAGCTTTCCTTAGGTGGGGACTGAAGTAGTGTGGTGTGCAGTTCGCCGAGTAACCAAGTATAATCCGCGAGGACGTCTTCTGTTGCCCTACCGCCAAACGTCACACGTTCCAGTTCACTAGCACATGTGCGGATGGCCCAGGTGACGAACTAGTGTATACCCTTTGACGATATTCAACTGATGTATTCGGCGCGTTAGGAAAAGGGAATGTAATCTCCAGGATAGGCTGGATGTGATTCCAAGGGCCGAGTAAGTTTGAACATATAGGGTGTTCTTTGGATGTTATAGTGCCTTCTCTTCTTGTAAGAACATAGGCTTACGCCAATTAAATCGGCGGTTTCAAGGGGTGAACTTGTACATTGAACTCTGGTGCGACTATAATCAGGTCAAATGCATTGTGATGTAGGTATTTTGATGGGACAGAAATCCAAAGAAATGTGGGTCGCTGCAAGAAGAAGCTCTACAGCACCATTTGCAGATGAGGCTCAAAAGTGAATACAATACTTACATACTGCAACAGAGTCCTATCCTAACCTCTCTACACATATAAAAAGCCCTATAAACCTATGCTTATAGTCGCTAATGACCGTGAGATCAAATTTTGCCTTTGTGCTTCCAAGAGTGAGTGCATTGATGACATTGCGTGTTGTGGCCAGACAGACGTTGGCCTGCTTCACTTGCTTCAGCTACCTTATCAGCTATGACACTCTACATCCGTGGAAAACATAGGCTTGTCATGACCTGCAAGTGCAGTCATCGCTACCAGGGAAGAGATCTCCTAGATATAGCATTGGACGAAGAAACATAATCGCGTTGTCCGGTCTGTCCGGTGCTGTGCCACCCAAAGTATTTCGGTAGCAGGATGATATGTGTATTCCGTACTGCAGTCTATCTTTGAGTGGTAGCTATTAGGTAGCTCCTCATCATGAATTTGGCTCAATAACGGGGCCATAACGTTGATCTTATCTGGGAGACTGCATAGCAAACTTTATCCTCATCTCGAGCGATTTCTGCCACATTCGTCTTCTCCTATTGCATACAGTTCCGCAAATGCCCTGCGGTCTTAATTGCTGACTTAGTACCATAATATCTTGTTGAACGGAAAACAATAAAAGAACTTCGGGAAGCCCACCATCCTTCATGATGAACCGTGGGAAAACTGTGGAAGAGAGTACTGCTAGTCACAGGCTGCATGTTGTCTAGTTTATTATCGAACTGGATTCATTGACGAAGAGTTGGTGTTGTTATGCTGGGAATGTGGTTGGCTGATCTGTTGGTTCAAGCCACATCCTGCCGGTCAGTCATCGGCCTGGCTTGATCTCTTTCAAAACATTTCCAGCAGCTGCTACATGGTATTCATGATCCCGTATCCGGTTAAGTGATGATATGGCTAGATCCACTGAGTTATCGGTCTTGATAGCTCAGAGCTGCTTGCTGACGGATATGATGTATGGTCGCAGACGGCCGTCACACCTTCCGCTTCGTATACACTCGATCCTTCATGGGAATGTGTTTCTCAGGAGAATTCTTTGCTATCATCTTCTTGCACTGTTAATATTCAGGATCATTCTCAGGACTTGTATATATATACATGGGCCACGTGCTTTGATATTCGATGCGACATCTTTCATATGATCTTAGTTGCTAATCGAGGTCACAGAATGTACGTTATCGCTACATCCTTTTTTTCATCTTTACCGTCTCTACGATGTCCATGCCTCCAAGGAAGACCAAATCAGATCCACCTACAGATAAACTAGTAGAATTCTCTGTTCAGCTCAACAGTCAACACAAACGCTACCACTACACTGTCCAAATCGAAGACAAACCCGGCAGTACATGGCATACTGGCTCTGGCCGTTCATGCAGTGTTTTAAACGTACAGATATTAGGCTACCGAGATATTAGTATGCAAGCCCCCCCCCCCTCTTCCCGCCCCTTCAAAATTCTGCCTATATCTACAGATGTTCCAGGTGCTGCTGGTGCTGTTGTGCTCAATTGGGCACTGACTAATGACTAAAAAAGTGCCGATGCCAGCGGCAGTGAAGCACAACCAATCGTTGTTAATGAAGACTATTGGCTTGCTACTGGTAGTGTGCCAAAGGAACACACCTTCAAAGTGACTTGGGAAAACCGGTCTTTGGTGCCTATAACTGAGGATGGAATTATCTGCATCAAGAAAGCGGTTAACTGGGCGAGATGGGGATTGCCGATTCGCAAGATACTAGCAGGCGGAGAGTTGGCTAGTCAGGTAGCGATCAAAGCGAAGCCTCCTGTCAAGGTTGAGTCAGCAGTCAAAGTGGAGCCAGTGTAAAGCTACGATAGGTGATGAATATGTGCGTTGGACTTGTTCAGTGTTCCGTTATTTCTGTACCATCTTTTTTGCATACATCATTCCAGACTCATTTTGCTATATTTTCCTGACGTGTACGCAAATATCATGTGCCCTTGGCCTTAGTCTTTACGGTTTTAGCACGTTCGAGATCAGGTTTGAGGCACCCTTGCGCCAAAATTAAGGGATATTACTGCAATTAACGGCTCACCTAGCATGATACATAGCTTTGCTCTACTATGCGCAAACTGTGCTTGTACAGCCAAAATCGTTTTTTAGAAAGGATGTCAGCAATGTTGGACTTTTTGGCTAAAGCCATATCTAACAATCTGACGGTTTCGGCAGAGTTTGTTCCGTGGCTTTCACAGTCGTCAATCTTGACGAGCGCTTGGGTTACACACATCTTTTCCAAACTGGAGAAGTCCCAAGTCCATTGAGACTGTATAGGCCAGTTATCGGCCGTTACACTGCGTTTCCTTCTTCCCACCTTCACGAAGTATCTGGTCCTGATATTGGTAGCTATATGTAGTCTCCACTCTGCATCACACGGCACTTCTCAAGACTCTGCTTCTTGCCCTGTGCTACTGTGGCACTAGTATTTTCTACGTCAAATCTACAAGCACCGTCGACTTTAGTAATGAAGGACCCTTATGTTGCGCCGCACCGCACACTGCAGCTCACACCAGAACAGCTGCAATAACTCTATACCATAACACTCTACGACCCACCTCCGTCTGTTAGCGCTTGGCATGGTGTTGGAAAAATCAAGATAAACGAAACCATGAATTCCTGTGAGACTCCTGGCAAGTTATCTCTTCAAGTATATGAATGTTTGCAGTACAGATGACAGAGATGATGACAAAGTACGATTCCGATGGGGCTGTGGGACGTCAGCGATGGCGGAATTTACAGAATCAACAGCAGGTCATTGACTCATCATCGGATCAGTGCCCATAAAGAAACCGCAGGCGCTTGAAACGGCCAGAAAGAGCAGTATCGCTGGGATATACCGCAAAGCTTGCGTGGAACACGCGGTCAATGAAGGTAAATGGGGAAATGAAAACGAGATTCCCAACGGCCAAGCGATGGTTTGTTAGATATACAAGAAGCCTGCTAGGGAATTCTGATGGAGCTGCCGATTCCTGGGCCTTGGTTCCAGGAGCGAGTTGGTGACTTGAGATGATGTTGAGCATTCTGTCTGGACTAGAGAGACGGGTGCTGCAGCTGAGTGTGGTTCCATGCGGTCTTCTCAGGCCTTTCTGATGGTTTCATAGACTTCCAATTATTGCATTTGCTTCCAGCTACTGGGAGAAGTCAATACATTTCCTCTGATCGGCCATAAGCAACGTTCCCTAAAAGTATCAGAGATCATAGCCGTGCTCAGTATTATCCCTAGAACAATAACACTGTGGGATCACTGGCTCAACAGTAGAACTGATCCTCAGGACTTCTCCTATAACATAAATCTTGTAGTGCGATCGCTGTTGGTGCAAGGAGCCTTACGCCACGTCCTATGTAAGTCCTGACACTTTGGTTCCGTCCACCCTGTTGGAAACCCAAACCAACAGGACAACAACCACATTAACGTATGTCCAGTACAGCTGAAGTTGGTGTTGGCCCTTTCTTTGATCTTTCTGATAACCAGATTTAGCAATGTTGGACTTTCTGGGCGAAGCCACATCCTACAGCCTCGTAGTCTTGATGAATCGGTTCCAAGAATTCTCAGAATGCTCACGGTTTTCGTTGCATGGATCAATCCCATAGTACATAAACAGGACAATGATCTATTTCAAGAAGCTGTTAGCTTTCACAACAAACTCCCACTGAATTTATAAAATACGGCTCGAGCCTCAAACCTCAGACCAGTTTCACAGGATCCTTTTAAGTATACGACGTTCACTTCTACTCAGTTTTATCTTTCATCTTCACAATTTCTGTCTGTACCTCCAAGATGCACTCGTGGCCCCTCCTTGTCGTCGCACTTCTTGCTCATTCCGCTGTCGCTGTGCCCTCAGCACCACTAGCACTAAGAGTCAGCTCAAACAGCGACTACTCTGTCCCAACTTGCACCACCATGCTAACACATGGGCGGTGGTACTACACCATTCGCATTATTGACTCATCTGCTTCTGCTGGTGCCTGGCATGGCAGCACATTTAAGGACCTCGAAGCCTCGTTTGCAGCGTGTTCTATCAAAGGTATGCAACCTTCAAACGAAATTGATACACCTGTCTTTTTTTTTTTTTTTTTTAAACTGCCTGCTAACGACTGTTCAATGGTAGACGCCGAAACTGAAGATGAAGGCAAAGTACAATTCAGATATGGCCGGTCACAAGAAGCAGGCAGTGGCTCGACATCAAACCGCTGGCTCGTTAGCGGTTCCGTGCCAGGTAGTCGTTCACTAATGCGTGGGCATGGTGTATATGCGTCGAAAGTGCTTGTTGTGGTCGATGGCAAACGATGTATAGAGCAGGCAGTCAACAATGCGAAATGGGGAGTGGGCAAGACGCCGCCTGCAGGTGGAGCGATGGTTTGTCACGAGCACGGAAGTTCCTAGTACGAGTGATGGTAATCTGGTGTGGCCCCAACTTGCCCAAGATGCCAGGAAACCAGGTAACAGTAGTAGTAGTCTGCTGGCACTGAAACTTGGTCAGGACCTGTCATACTTCTGAGTTGCAGAAGTTCTCTTCTGAGATGGAGTTTTTATGGGAGTTTGCTTATCTTCGACTATTGTTTCTTGCGCGTCCTTCCATGCGTTGAATGGGACTTTTCATGATATATATCTGTTCATACCGTCTCTTCATACTGTCTCTTAATATTTTTTTTAGCGATCGATGTAAATTACTGTCTTTTACAAGTGTTGAGTACCTGTTTAGCACCTGCCAAATACAGATCTGGTGCGGATTAACGCATCCGAGCAGGCGGCTGGAGAGGTAGCTGGCACTGCCTCTCTGGTGAACACCTGCTGTATATACTCTTCTCATGACCAGAGTCGAGGAAAACAGCTTGTGCTGGTATGTTCGAATCCTGCAGCTGCAAACCCATCATGCTCAGGTCAACAGCGTGGCTAGTAGGAAGACAGATGGACGGCTTGCGCACTCAACTTCCGACCCCCTTAGGGCTCGACAACTCTCGCGCGGCTCCGGTCACAGTGGCAGATGGGATTGTGCTGGGGGCGACCACGGGCGGTGGTCAGCATAGGAAGAAGATGGCTACAGTGAAGCGTTCGTGCAAGCCGGCGGCAACTTCTCAGGGGTTTCCTACCTCAACACAGCCTCGATCGGATCACCTAGATCTCAGATGCAGTAACATCATACACAGTACAACAAAACAAACACACAGCCCACACAATTCTGCGGATTTGGGAGAGCATCACCACTTCCTGTCACCGCAGTCCTGCCCGGCAGATTCTTGACCCCTCATCGAGACAACATCAACAATTTACAGAGCACACAGCAGGCACTTGACCCACAAAGGGCACACAATCACACGATGTGGGGAGGGTCGGGGTCTACTGGATTTTGGAGTTGCGGCGGTATAGAAGAGGTGATTTGGACGAGAGAGAACGTTGTTGAGAAGGATTTTTCATGTGAGGACCAGGGGGGTTCGTGGAATCACGGTTGCTGTGGCCAGCGGAGTTGCAAAATGGCTTCACTGTGACCGTAGCCCACCAGGTACCTAGGGACCGCAGACACAGGAGGACAATTGGTCGCCGAGTCAGAGCCTTATACTAAAGTCACAAACAAAGCACTTCTGTCAATGGATATGTATATATGCGTAGAAAGAAGCCAGACGGCTCAGTGGAGGAGGTTGCTGGTCACAGGAGTGTAGTGAAGTGAGGTACCTCTCCTGAGGTAGACGCAGCTCGGCAACTGGTGCCAAAGCTGGGCCATTCCGGCATAGCTATTCAAACGGATGCTGGAACCGTGTATGAAAAAACAAATCAATCAGACGCATCCGAGCAGGACAAGTGCCAGGCGAGGACCATCATTACAGGCAATTTAGATCTAATGCTGTGTGTATTGTTAGCCCAAGGAGCAATGCACCACATCCCATATCCGCCAGTTCTGATTGCTAAACGAGCTTGGAAGTCCGACACCAACAGCACAAAACGCTTAGTGTTGTTGGCATGCAGTTGTGGCTATTTTTCCAGTTTATCAACAGCCGAGCCTGTAATTGGTTCTCCAACGCCTCCTTCCAACAGCTGTCAATCCTGAGTCACGCTATGAATTCGACTTCACCAGAATCAACAATAATCCTTAGCACTTGTTTGAGAGACGCAGCAGCCGTGTATAAACTGTGCTATGATACTCAACATGTTGCTAGAGAAGAGCCATCTCAATCCGAACACTTACTGCTCATCACAGCATCTCAAACTCATCCTTGAGGATGCATTTCCCAAAAGTCCTCGCCATTGCATTACTCGCTTGCATTATCTCAGCAACCATACCTGAAGCCAATATCACTTACTACATACCCAGCTGCACTTAACTCCTTGGAAAACAATACTATATGGTCTCTACCAGTCTCACCGACCCAACGGTCGATGCAGGTATTTGGCATGGTGCTAAAGGATGCAAAATAAACGCCGCAATGAACAGGTGTTCCAACACTAACGCAGCAGAGCCGGAATATGATGGAAGATTGTTTGGATGGACAATGGCTGCAACTTCACATTGATTGCGCATTCCAAGATCTAAAAGAATCAGTTACACAGCTGCATAATCGACTGTGCCCGCGCGGAAGATGAAGTTGTCCCTGCCATGGTGAGTGTATGGTTTAGGAACATTGACGACGGTGGAGATGTAGAAAACCCTCAAGTCGGCCTTTTCATTCCCCAGTATATCGGTATAGCCCGGGACCTGGCATTGTATCCTTGGCAAAACTCCTCAGTCTTCTCCATTCTTTCTTATGTGGCAGCGCTAATATCTACAGAAGCTCCTTCTCCATGACGAATCATTTGGCGAATATTATGGCGAGATTTGAAGCCTCCTAGCCAGTCATTAGGTCACTTAGGCAGGGCAATCCATGATATTCCTCCAGAAGCCCTCGGAATTCAGTCGCTTTCTCTCGCAGAACATCATCTGTTAAGTGGCCACCTGCTGCTTCAAAGCGTTGCCGCCACTCCAAAAAACAACCTTCAAGAACCCTCCACTTTACTTCGTGGGATCAAGCTAAACTGCGTTGCAATCTATGCGCAGTATCGAGGTGTTTATACTGGTCAGAGATACTCCTGCTAACTCAAGTAGTCGAGAGAGCGGTTTGGAACTTATTGCTCCATCAATTACAGCAATTTTCTGGCGCTTTGGCTCCTCGCAAGCCAATGCCAGTAATCTAAGGGTTCTGAAAGCACACTCGCAATTGATGCTTCTGCTCATTAGCAGAACTGTTACTATGTCTATTATCACTTGGCATAAAAAACTCGCTGTTGGCAAGTCAGCGAGGCATATTCGGAGAGAGTGAGAGAAAATTATTGAGCCGGTAAAGAGCAGGAACAAGAATAGGAAGAACTGTGACAGCTTCTCTTATTTCCACTCTCTCCTCCAGTACTCTCTCTTCCGCACTCACTGTCTTACCCTACTATACTCTGCTCTTCTCACTCTCGCCCCCCCCCCCAGTACTATCCCTTCCGTACCTCTTTCTCCAGTCCAATCTCCTCCCTACCCATCTACATTCTCATACTCTTTCAAGAGCCCTAGCCACAACCTCCCCTGACTTCTTAATTGAATTTCAGAACCCATAACCTTTTGAGCTATCGAGGTTTGGCCTCTCACATGTGCAAACCTCCTGGCACGCCCTTCACGCTCTTTCTCTTTCCCAGAGAATCTGGCTAGCTATGTTGGCTTGGAAATGACAGATCAGTTGGCGGAAAGGAACGCGCGATTCATCGTGGCAAATGAGAGCGGTGGGATCATGTTTACAGGGTCCAGTTAACTCGATTTATGAACATCGAGCACATGGAAATACTCTGCGCAAGGGAATTAGCTCGCGAACCCTTCTTATTTTTTTTAGTGACAACAAGGGAAAAACTTTTTACATGAATATGGGAATGGCTAGTCTGCAAGATATGGACATGCCCGGCCAAGAATGCTGACTGGCAGTCTGGATTTATTGTCCTTCACTGTGATGGGCCTAGCCAAGGATGACTCAAGAACAAAACCCAGGTTGGACTGTAAAGAAGTACGCAAAGAGCTATCGACAATGTGTCGCTTACTCCCTCATTATCTTAGCAGGATCCCCTCGTTTACCCACCTAAAGAGGGTCCAACCCTCACATTCACAAGTATTCTGTTCTTCTCTTCCACTAGAACTTACCCTCTGACTAGCTAATAAGAGTAGATTATGGCCTGGAACAATTCGAAGAGACCGTAACAGAAGGAATGCGGCGACTATAAGTAGGAGGAGCCATTAAGCAAGTGTCTACGGCAGCAGAGTTCATCAATCCTGGAAGTGGGCTCGTGGAGGATATACTAGAGGAGCTAAAGATTGTGAGCTGTATTGCAAGGCTCGTAATCCATCTCATGATGAGGACTCTGGTTAAGAGAAAGAGCCCGAGCCTCCTGGACCAAATCATGAAGCTTTGTAACACTGGCATCCTTTAGTGAGATATAGAGAGGCGCAAGCTTTGGGTGGAAGCAGATCAAGTACTTCTGCGACTACGCACTTATGAGAGAGATATCTGTTGGCAATTTGGAGGAGTGTACAAGAATGCAAACTGGTATTCGCTCATTCTTTCATTGGTCTTATTGTAACATCTCTTCTTGGCAACGTGATCTCGTGGAATACCTCTACTTATGGGAATCGCGCAGGCGGAAAGAATGGTCCCATATATCCAGTTTTGACTATAGATAGACAGAGTGGATAGAGGGAAGACTAGGTTGAGGAGAGGGAAGATAGACCAAGGTAAAACTCCGAGTACATCGCGTTAGTACCTTACTCAGTAAACATCTCGCAGAAACAAGCACCAGATATCACCCGAGAATTGAAGTTGTTCGTTTAGTAGCAGGCGAGATTTTAATTGCCGTCATCTACATTCTACAGGGCGTTCTGTGATAAATGCCCAGGTATTGTTATATCATCACCATTTCTTTTGCTTATCATGCCACCCATGTATACGCGCTCGCTCTCTCGATGCGCGAATGTTTTTCGCCCTTTCAAAACGCCGGACCATATGCACACCCCCAATGCCCATCCGGCTAATGCCACAACATATACACAAGCAAACAAACTCCATTCTCTACTCCTACGATTCATCATCATTATCATCATCAACTGAGATTACTTCTCGCTCGCGTTGGCCTCGGTAAACCTCGCCCCCCGATCGCGATTCGCCTCCCAATTATCGAGTAGCTTTCCTACTTCGCGGAAAGCAACCGGTTTCGTGAGGAACAAGTCTACTCCGCTCGCGAACGCCTCGTTTTGGTCTCTGCTGCTCGCCAGCCCCGTCAGCGCAATCACCAACGCAGGCATCCTCGTTCCATTCACCACTTCCTCTACCTTGTCACCTAGCTTCTCGCCAGACTTGGCTACACCCGCCAGCTCGTTCGCCTTGCGTCGTCTTGATTCTTCGATCGCACGGATTTGGCGCGTTGCGCCGAAGCCGTCGAGGATTGGCATGCTGATGTCCATAAAGATGATATCATAGCCGCCTTCATACGAATCGAATTTGGTGACTGCTTCGAGCCCGTTCGCCGCTTCATCGAGGAGGTCGTATTTGCGCTTACGCATGAATGTTCGTAGCAGCGTGAGGTTGATCTTGTTGTCGTCCACCAGTAGGAGACGAGGCGGCTGCAATTGCGGCTGCTGGAACGGTCGTGGCGTGGTGTCTGAAGTTGTCTGGACAAGTCGTGCAGGTGGCTGCAGCTTCTGATCTTCTGGGGAGGGAGGGAGGATAGATGGAGGCAAAGGTGTGGCCAATATTGGTACCACTGGCGGCATCATCTCTGGCTCTGCTCCTGAGAGATTTTGTACTTTCTTTGGAGATGGTCCGTCGAGAGGGACAGGGAATGGGAACTCCTCTGTCTTCTCACTCGCGGCGTTCGGCGTCGGGCTCTCGATCGCCTTCCGAGCATTGTCGCTACCAGCTGCCATTCGGCTGTTATCCAGTATCTCAGCACTGTTGGGCGTGAGCGATAATTCTTCAAACACTTTGCTCAAGTCGTTGCTCTCCGAAGCAGCTGACATAGGATCCAGAAGACCAGGGGTAGAGAGGGCAGGGCCATTCGCATCGAGACACTGTATCAGTGCTCTCGCCAACTTGAGGGGGCCGACAGGCTTAGCGACGAATCCGACATTGACCGCGGAGCCTTCAACACTAACCGTCTTGTCAAATCTTGTCGAGTGCGAGCAAAGAACTAAAACAGTCGGAGGCTTATTCAATGTCCCATCACCAACCAGCCGGGTGATGTCAACCGGGTCGATCTCGTTAGCGACTATGAGGTTGACGCGATGGCCGTAAGGAACTACTCGCAGGCCGTACCACTGTGTGAGAAACTTGGTAACGGAATCATTCAGTATTGTGGCCGTCCGTTGAGCTATGGGGTCGACAGATTTAAGATCAAATCCGTAAAGAGCGACCTTCTTTCCAGATATCTGGGCCCGTAGCTTGTCAATTGACTCATCGTTCTCTCGAGATAGTGAGGAGGCCGAACGTGGCGTGGGCACACTATTTGCAGACTCTGGTTGCTTCGGCATTTCTCGCAAAAGTGGTAGCATTACTCTGACCTCTGCATAGCTGTTAGCACCGACCAGTTTAGGAAGGTTGAAAATGGTCACCAGTTCCTCGTCCTACCTCGCTATCGATTGTAATATCACCTTCCAAGAGGTTGACAATACTCCGTACAATCGACAAGCCTAGGCCAGTTCCGCTGGATAGCGAGTTCTCTTGTGCGAATGGAGTAAACAGCTTTGATCGAAGAAAATCCCCAGATATGCCTTTGCCTGTATCTGCGACCGTCAAGGTGATCATGCTTCGAGCAACAGCTTCGAGGATACCGGGAGCACATAGATCATCAATCTCTGAAGCCTCCAATGTAACTTTGACAAAACCTCGAGAAGTATACTTCAAAGCATTTCCAAGTAGGTTCATGATAACCCGACGAAAGGCACCAGGTTGTGTCGTAAAGTGATAGTTCTGAGCATCGATGTCAAGGATGACGACCACATCAGGGTGCTTATGACTGGCATCACTAGATTCTTCTTTCTGTGAAGTTTTTGAGCTACTCATCTTTCCGCGCGTACCTGGCACCATATCGAAACTCTGGGCGGTCACGTTCTGGAAGACATGGCCGGCAAAAACACTTTCGACAACTTCCTCACACACCGTTGAAATGTCAACATCTGCGAACAAGTTGATCATAGGAAGATCCGATTGCCGAAGCGCGACCGTACCATCAGCGGAGCGTGGACTTGGTCTGTTCCCGCTTCGTTTGTTCTTACGCCAGTTCTTCTCAAAGTGGTTGATCTTGGAAAAGTCGAGGATGTGATTCTAAGCATTTGGTTAACAAACATGATTCGAGTACCACAGCCGTTTCCTTAGGGAGGAATTATAGCTCTGCTGCACGAGCTTTTCAAAGTGCAGCATTTGCTAATATACCTTGACTGCTATCGCCAAGGTGTGACAGTACTTACTATCGTATCCAAAAGAGTCCGACCGCAGCTATCGATTGTCTCGACGAGACCCTTCTCAAAGCTTGACAACTCTTCTTCACCCAGGAATTCGGCACTGGCGAGGATTCCATGGAGCGGGGATCTCAATTCGTGCGATATGCTTCCAATGAAGTCTCCCTTTTTCTGATCAGCGATTTCTGTGTCAATGCGGGAGCACTCAGCCATCACTGAATTGCCGAAAGCACTCAGGAAGGATAGCTCGCTCGCTTTTGACAAAACCCGCGTAGGCTCGGTCGACCAAACGCAGCATCCACTCAGCCAACGAATTCTTCCTGCATCCCAGAGCGGGACGAACAGCAATTGCCGAACGCCAGGGAAGTGTTTCGCCAAGAACTTTGCATCAGACTTTGTTCGCGCCGTACGCTTCTTGCGCATCAGCTTCTTATTCTTGATCTGTGAAGTTTCCTTCTTTCCTGTGCTCGAAATATCCTCTGAGGAAGAAGACATTGCTCCGTCCGAATTGAAGGTCCATAACTTTCCCCGAGGGTATCTGCACAGTAGGGTGTGAAGTGACTTTTCATCAAATGGGACAAATGCAAGCGATCCAGGGTATTCGTTACCATGTATAGAAGATGCTTGCGCCGTGGAAAAGCCTAGAATTTCGACTGGACGCCTCGACTCGATGGAAGATCTGGAGAACAATCCCTCACCCAGTCCTGGTGATTGAGCCGTTTGCTTCGTGCGATTTTCTTCAGGGTCTTCTCCAGCAGAAGATGGAACTTCATCACCACTGGCAGGGTGACTATCGTAATTCGCGCTTGCTGAAGTGGGCTTCTGCTGTAAATTGTTGATTCCTCTTTGAGCATCGTAGAACACAGCTCCTCCGTCCACTTCAAACGCTTCTCGGATGAGGTTGGAGGCGCGGGAGAACAGCAGGTTCATGCTTGCCACCTCCGATACCGTCTCTTCTGGCGAAACGATTGAATCGAGACGGTCTACCGGTGGAGATGTGAGAATTGTGCTTCCCGCAAAGGAATTTGGTTGAGATTCGACTTCGAGCGATGGGCGTGAGTCCGGGATGTCTTCTTCTGTTAATATAGCTTCTTCTGTCTTGACCATTGCAGCTGAATTTTCCTTCTCCTTGCGGCGAACACTCGAGGCTATAGAACGTGCGATGGACTTTCCTGAACGATTCGAAGTTGATCTCTTCAACGGAATCGCAGTTTCAAATTGTCCAACTACTCTGGAACCTTCGCCATCCTCGCTCTCCAGGTCGGCTTCGACAAGTTGTGAACGTCCTTCCACGAACGATGCAAGACCTCGACTCATTTTCATGCCCCTACGGTGTTCTTCTACTTCACGAAGCATTTCCAGCTGTTTCATAATAGTTTTTGCCATTGTTACCATGAAGTTGATATCGTCCTGCGACACTCCATTGGGCCTTATTTCACTGTCCACGATGAACAAGCTTCCAATTGGTATTCCACGTTTCGTAATAATAGGCACTCCAGCATATAATCTCATGAAGGGTGAGCCTGTGACAAATGGCAGCTGATTGAATCGCTCGTCTTTCGATAGATCCGTAACCACGAAGCTGGGGTAGTCACCGTTGGTAGATTTGACAGCTATAGTCCTGGGTCGCATTAGTCGCGGGAAATGTCCGATTGAAATGATCATTACCTCTCGCATAGTTTTCCCGCCTTCGAAACGCTGCCGCAGCCCATCCACAGATCATCTCCGACGGCGTGCTTTGTATTATCCTTCAAGTCAAGAGTCTTTGTGCTTTCTGCTATGAAGTATTGGGTATCGCTATCGATCAGGCTACTCAAGTCAGCTTTCCGCTCCCCCAACCCCAGGAGTTCATGTACCTGATCATGGCTCGCTGTGCGCCGAGTCTCCATGCTACCAATTGGCAGAAGGCTGTCAACGCGGTGTTTGGCGAAGATAGTTTCGAGGATCCAGCATCTGCCGTGACGACAGGTGTGTCGCTAGTATCTGCCATTGGTGTTGTTGTATCTGGCGGCGCATAAGAAATTCGTGTAGGCACTTGTGTGGGAGAAGATGGGAAGCACGGGTCTTGGTTGTTATCAGACATAGGCTGGTAGTACCTAGAAGTAGAAATAAGTAAGGCTAGCTTCCTGAGTGATACATGGCAAAATGAAGTAACAAATAGCAATTTGAGGGTCTGTTGCTGAGTTGTATTTGTGCACATCTACATACTTGTATAGCTCCCGGGCTCTGGCATCATTTGAGATCCCATCCTGGTGTGAGACTATCTCAAAGGGGGTCATCCCGCCCACCTGTATCCTTCGGATGACGCCAGTATTCTCGTGCTAATGAAGTAGGAGAGTAATTTATGAACCAAAGAGAGATGAATGTATTGTAGTTCCAGCTGAAGGTCGTAGGCTGGCAGGTTTCTTAAGTATTCTGGACGTGGAGGGTGGTTTGTTCTGATCTCTTAGACAGCTCCCAGTCAAAATGTGTGAGCGTGAATGCTTTGTAACTGGGGATGTCTTCGGTATGTGTGTTCTCTAGAACCTTAGCCTAGATTGTAATCCTCGGAGGCTTGAAAACGTGACTGGCTTGGTTGCTAATGGGTTGTGGTTCATCCTCTTACAATTTCTGAGGACAAGACAAGACAAGGATGATCCTCACATGCTCTGTGACGTAGTTCGGCTTGGCGCCTCTGGAGGCCTGAGGCTTGAAAACTGACTGTATTGCTTCACTTTTCTATGTTACTACAATTCTACTGCAATACTACCTGGTGAGCACTTTACAGGCTGCTAGGGGACACGCTGAATATGAAGGAGACGGGTGGGCCAAAGTTTTTCATCTAGGCTATACACTTGTACGGCATCTAGTTTTCTTTGGAGACATATAGGAGTTCTACATAGCTTAGCTACTTTAGTGTAAGAATAAATCAAAATCTACTTGACAATACTTAAGAGTAGAAATTCATAGCTTAAATTAGCCATGAATATCAAACGAATAATTAACATTTGACTACAAATGTCTATGCCTCAAAATTAGCACTTGTATCATACATTTTGAAGCAGGGAGCCAAAGTTTTGGCTTCCTAAAATGTTTTCCCTACATTGACTGATTCTAGAGCATTGAAATAGTATACAGAAGATCTTAATTCTCCTTTGGAAGCACAATCTGAACTTTCCCGCTCCAATTTTCCTCCACATCAATTGATGCCCTAAACGCCTTCAGCTCCTCTACCACATCTAGCAAAGCTGAGCCCTTTGGAGTGATTTTGCCGCTCGAAGAAGGTCTAGAAAAGAAAGAGAAGTCCCCCAACGACTCCTTGTGGAAGATGGCCGCGTAAAAATCACCAGAAATCGAGCTTCTTGCCGCAGTGGCAGGTGTAGGGTCGGCGAACTCGAGGCGCAGGGTCCGAAGACCAGAAAGGAGTGGTGGGGCTCTTCTATGACCCTTGAGATCGCGCTGGGCTCGCTGGACGACAATTTCCTGGCGACGGCAGGTGACGAGGAGATCTTTGAGCCGGGAGACAGTGAAGCCGTAGGACTTCCGTGGAACATCCGTCAAGACTAGCGTCTTGACACCGAAATTCTCCAGCAGAAATGTCTCGTATCGTGCAGCATCTCGTGTGTAGAGTTCATATCCGATCTTCTCTGCCACCTCAAGGAACTCTGATGCGTAGCCGTCGCCTCTACCGGCGCGGTTCAGGTTTGGCGTGCATGTGAAGATGGAGTGATGGGCCCGGAGATAGACGAGTTCGGGTGAGTGACGGCGCTCCATGAAGCGGTTGGCATCTGACATCGAGTATTGCTTGACGCCACTTGGTACATCGTGCATATGCCTGGTGTCGAGGTGAGCTTTAATGGTACCGATGTCTAGAACCTGAAGCGTGTTGGACATCCATGTGTAAGAAACTATGCCCACGTAGGTGAACTGGTTTCCTGATAGATACAGATGCGTGAGGCCGCTACAGTGGAACAGGGGGTCGGTTGCACCTAGGTACTGTACTCCAAAATTTCCTGGGGCACTATGTTCTTGCCAGTAATTCATGAAGTCATTTTTCTGATCTGGTCGGGGTGCGGCAGGGAGATGGCGATCGATAGCTAGAGACGTCTCAAGCTGTGTTGGTTCATACTCGGGTGGATGCTCGTACAAGCTCCACTGCTCAAGTCCGTCATGGAGATTAGGTAGTCGGTTTTTTGAAGGGCCGAGTCTGTATAGCGCACCAGTGAGAAGCTTGTCCGTAAGATAATTATCACGCACATCCAACGACCATAGATTATCAAGGCTTGGGTAAAAGATCATGTGAATGAGTTTCTGATCTGTCAAGCGGAGGCCTCGCAATTTCAGGATCCTGAGGTTGGGTAGTTCTAGTCGCTTGAAATTGATATGGAACTCCTCATCAGCTTTAGTGAATGACATGTCCAAGTAGACCAGCACCTGCATGAAGATACCATTCAACATGATAGTGCAGTCAAGCCTAAATGATTGGTGTCAGCAAAATGCTCATGAAACTACCGTGAATTGAGACTTGAAGATATATATGTACATATACTTACATCCGGCAGTCGGCAACGCTAAGCATCAGAAGGAATTCGGGACATAGTAGAGATTCCTCAGGAAGTTCATCAAAGTCACCGTTTAAGTTGTCCAGAATCAGGAATTGGAGAAATGGAATGTTGTAGCGGAGACAAGAATCGATATGCCAGAATTCGTCGAAAGATGTTCCCATCACCATACAACTATACCAAGTTAGAAACGTGCCTCAGGCTAAAATATGCCATTGGTATGTCTCTTGCAAGTGATCGAGGGAATGGCTTACACTTGCTTGGCCAACCTTGTGAAGTCTAGAGCTCTGACAAGTGCAAGTACTTCACGGTTCTGATTTTTGTTCTCTGGAGACCTGATCGTGTAATAGGCTTTGGCAAAGTGCACTGCGAGTTCTGCATACAATTCAGTATCTGATTCGCAATAATATGATTAGGTTCAGGTAAAGTAACTTACTCCAGGGCTGCGTACGTTGACTTGATGCAGCCATTGGATCGTACCAAAGTCGCGCCATGCAGGCTGTCGACCATGATTTGCAGACTCTGGAACAGGCAGGCAAGTCGGAGAAGTGAATGTATTGACAGACAAGGTTCATGACTTCATCTATTGATGGCGCTTGAAGTGTGGAAACAGTTGTGATGGCATCTTCATAGGACGGTGGGTACATCTTCGCTGATGTAACTGGAAGCCCCCCGCCCTCCATTGTTCAGGATGCAGGTCAGGCTGTGTATAGTTGTATGTACTGAAAGGGTTGCTTGTGACTTGCTGGGTGACTGTCTAACTCTAAGATGAAAGTAGAACAGTGTATGAGGCCTCTCTTTCAGGTTTGAGCTTGGTTGGGCTGAGTCGCGTCTCGCAACACAATTGTGTGGAGATACTCGTGAACTCACTTTTGGAAATGTGCCAAGACGTCAATTCTGACAGCCTTCTCCTATTTTCAATGTTGAAAATGTTGAAAATATACAGCTTCTTGGAAACTCGCGAGCGCAAATCTCTAGAGTTGATTCTCACCTGTTGCTGCAGGTCTTTTGTAGCTGCGAGTGTTTTGGCAGTGCTTTCGCTATTTTCCAGGAGGGATATGGGCGCTCAACGAATAATCCCTGAAAGCCAGAATGTATTAGAAACTCCCAGAGTAAGGCAGCGTATTGACACGCTAACTCCTACTTCAGAGGCAAGACACTTGTGGTACCCGCGCCAGATTGCCAAGAGCCTAGCTGCCGCTCTGATGCTAAGCGATGCCCTAAGAACATGTAGACCGAAAGTAGGTCAGAAGCTCCTGTTCAATGATGCTGGATAGAACAGTATGCTAGGTGACTAGTCGTATCATAATATTTTGTGACTGCGAGAATATGATGCGGAGTCATGAAATGGAGCGTGCCAAAGCACCACCTATGCGGTATTTTTCCACAGAGTAAATCTCTGTACAGCCCCGCCTCAAGCTTCTTGTCTGCCTTCACTCAAGGGATATATATTAATACGCCTGTTGGAAATCAGTTGGAAAGATCTTATCACTGACGGCATAGACTTCAGCAAGGAGGCAAATCACCTACGTTTTTGTTTTTTTGCGTCTCACATCCTCTCACGGCTTTTGAGAAACTAGTTCGGGACCCCTGGAGCTGCTACTGACACAAACGTTGTGAAATAGGTTAGAGGTTGCAGACGTTCGAGGGTCTGACATGGCACGGTCAGCTAGTGAGCTCATATATACACAGCGGTGCGCCGAGCTGCAGTTGGGTCTTGCAGGCTTGAGGCCGTCGCACTCATGAAAAGAATACCAGAACTCCTTCCCAGGAAAACCTCACTATACTGAAATTCGTTGAATGTCTTTGCAAGCAGATACGTGGACTGATGTCGTTGGAAAGCCCCACATCCGGATGCGGACCGAGCAGAGCCTCAAAGTCAACCCAGTGATGGATCTTAAGGTGCAAGATCCTTTACTGTCTAATCAGGCCATGAGCCACCGTATGAGGGAACAGCATGATCAATTATGTTTGATGAAATCATTCGTAGCCGCCCATCATGGAGTTCTGCCTCCGTTGGTGAACATCGTCTCCGAATAATAAACTACAAATGTTTAATTTGGAAGCTCCTCAGTATCGCTATCAAAGTTCTCCTCCCTCGCTTGCCCATTAAACGAGATGGGAAGTGCTGGAAAGAGCGAAGACTGGTAGACGTATTTCAACCCCATATGCCTTTCAAGTGCAACATTATGCGTCGTCGCCGTCGATTCATATACTCTCCAAATGGTCCTTCCCACGGCACACTTTGCTACGAGCAATCTGGCATGTGGTCGAGATGTCAGGCAATGAAGTTTCGAATTGAAGAATGACTTCTCCATGAGTACTTGATGTGGAGCCACTCAGTTGCGACAGAGGTTGGCGAGTGAACATTTTCCCAATCAGATGCAGACGAGGGAGCCCATTTGTGGTTTTCGTCTCTGGAAAACAGGTGTGTCTCTGCAAGGGAGCATTAACTGATACATCCTCAGTCTTGTAATGATCCTTAAACCAAAGACCAAGTATTGAAGGGATACCGATAAGTCCGGACTGGTAACGACAACAGTGCCGGATCATGCCATCCGAAACCAGGAAGTTCAGCTCGCTTATGACTACATAGAGGATCCGAGAGACAAGGAGAATACAGAATACATGGATGGAGGAGTGGCAACGATGAATGGACTGATGGCCGGCCTTCGAGTGCCAACATCGGATACGGAGCAGTGAGAAGCGTCACGGCTAGTGCTTTATGTGTGCTTTTTTCAAGCCTGCATCTCAAGACTCATAAATCTAGCTGCTACATGCCGTGTCGCGTTGAGACTACGCTCATTATTGATTCACATCATTATCGGTTCGTGGACTAGTCTACGCAAGGGGTCTAGGTAGCTCCGTCCCACTATTCTCCAATGGGCATATGCAATGCATCTTGTGCATCGCATAACATAGCATAACCGCTGCAGGTACTCCCGGTATACGAAATTCAAGGTAATTGGTACATGCAGGATCTCTTTGAAAGTGGCTTCCATACGGACAGAAGAGGGTCAAGTGATCCAAATAATCAGTATCTGCATGGAATTATGAGGATAGAAGTTTGTCTGATTATGATGTCTAGGCAGCACCTAAGGGCTGTTATTCTTGCGGTTGGGAATAGATGGTCCTAACATACATAGTATGGGTATAAAAGTCCAATGACATATGCATTCGTCCTCATAGACACAACGCAAAACTGATACACACTTGAGAAGAAGCAATCTCAATCCTCAAAGTACAGCCAAATACAAGATTATCAGTAAGCAGCTCATCAGTGAGCAGCCAATGCTATTTTCCACAGGATCCTTCATGCTCACATCGTACATGTACAAGTTACCGCGCATTTGCAAAAGACAACAGACCGACAAGACCCAACAAGACAATTTATCTCATGAAACGAGAAAGGTACTTCATCAGATAATCGACCCAATTCAAGTGTGTCTGTGCGACTAATTCAAACACCAGCAGTATTTTTATTTCTCTGCAGTCTTCGGCTCAGATTTGACCTGGTACTTGTTGCCTGACGACTTGCGTAACGATTGATCGCACAGAGTGTTGTAATAAGCCAAAGCACCTGGATGATATTTGGTTCTGGAAGATTTCCTGTAAGTGGCGTGAAGCTTGATGTGTGACTTGAGGTTGTCCGTCCTTCCAAATAGTTTTCCCTTGCTGTCTGGATCATCTTCGCAGAACTGACAGGGGTGTTTCTCGGGGTTGGTGTGCACAGTCTTATAGTGTCGCTTGAGATGCTCCTGTCGTTGAAATCTCCTGGCGCATCCTTGCCAGGTGCACTTTTTTTCAGCCTTCCCCTGGATCCCAATATTCATGACGGGCTCTTTTCTGACTGTCCTTCTCCGACCACTGGTGCTAGGTGTAGTGGCTTGGACACGCTGCAGTGCTAAAGATGCCTCCAATGACTGGTCCAAGAGCTGTTGTCTAGTGGGAAACTTTTCGAAGGTCGATCTGACACTGTCTACCGATGAGACAGACGACTGGTAACAATGGTCAAAAGAAGAGGTGTTTGAATATTCTGACTGTGGACTGGTATCGAACATCGGTTGCATGTGCATTGACGAGTCAATGGCATACGGACTGACGAGCGACGCTGGAGTCACCAAACCATCTTGTGGTGAAATTGTGGTAGAAAACGAATTGAACAAGCCAGCAACTTCGGTGTTGATGGCTAGCCCATGATTTGATGGATGGCCAAAAGAATTGTATGCAAGTGCCGAAAAAGGAGGCATGTTCTGGTAAGAGGTAGCTGTCCTCGCTGCGGAACGATCTGCGTCAAAAATAACATTGCCATCGGAAAATGCAAGCATAGGGTCCAGCATCAGTGGAACAGCCCCATAGCTATCCTCTCCTTTTACAGCGTTATAAAAGGACTCATATGATCCACGCCTATCAGAAGTGGAAGTGGATGTTGACATGGCCATGGCCATGTCCTCCCAGGAAGTCGAAGAACGCGAGGGTCCCATCGAATCTGCTCCAGACAAGTGGTTGGAGCCATATGCCGTGTTGTAATTTTGGAACATGATTGGGCTTCGAGGAATGGCTGGAAAGGAGGTTGCAATGCAAGAATTTGCTAATGGATACTGGAGTATGTATATTCTAAATCAAGGAGGGACTATAGGCACCAAGAATGAGCAGACAAACTCCGACGAAGTTGAGGGTAAGATAGGGAGGGGTGTCTTTACTCATATACTTGAGGAATGAGTTTCGACTACCACAAGAGAGACGTTTCTCAGGCAAATCTTAACAGAAGTTGGATCTCAAACGAAGCACTGCTCTATGCTCTTCAACAGACAAGGTCAAAAAGGAATGTGGTACGCTAGTGGTTTTGTTGTCTAATCCCTCATGTTAGCTCTGGGAAACCAACGCTGGGAGTACCCTACGCTTGGAAGGAAGGGTGTCGTTGTACGTTCAAAGCAGGGGCTTGTTTGTGTGTTGCTTACTAGTTGGGGCTATTGTTTGACCTTGTAGAAGACAGTTGAAAACCCCTGAGCAGAAGACTTCGGCCTCTTAACTGGAGATACCAAGCTACGACTTCAGAAACCAACTAGCCAGCATAGCAGTGGATGACACACAGATAAATATGTTATGAAGTTGGCTGCCGTATTTCGCGACTAGCCTGCTTGCCTGCTTTGGTCCCTGGTATCACCTGGATCGCGACGTTTCAGGACCATCATTGGAGCAAAAGACCATTCAATCGAAGTCCATTCCTACTCAGTACTAGTCTTGGATCTCAAACACACAGAAGAGGCTGAAAGTGGATAGATGCACTGAGGCGATTTACACAGGGTACCTGCTGCGATGGAGATCTGGGAATTGAGCCGCATCATCTCACATTCTTTCCGACTATTGCCCCAAAACATCAAGACTCGCCCCGATTCTGGAATGTGCCTCGGGCTGGTTACACAACACTCCCCCATAACCTGTTCATAGAAACTGGCGGGGGGGCGTTTATGAGGCCAAGAGCGTTGAGGTCCAGCCCAAGACCTTGTATGTCATTCAATTAGATATCTTCACTTTTACAGTTGCCTCGAAACTTGTAGAAGTTCATACTGTACTTGTGTAAAGAATCTAACCAGCTTACAGTAGCCGAATGCTCAGCACTAGTCCTTCACAATTACCACCAACAACGCCAAGGCGATACTCGAGGACATTATATTATTTTCTATCATTATTATGAAGTGTGTCTTATTCTTATCTGATAGAATGTTGGTTGGGCCAATAAGCCAAGACGCAAGGATCTCAAGACGCCCAATTGATCCTAGAATAATTTTCCCCCTGGACTCGGCAGATAATTGCCTTTTCGATACTGTAGCGGACTTTGGACAACCTTGGGCTTGCGGGGTACGTATAAATATCAGTATGTTGAAAGGTGCTTGAATTGAAGATGTCCTGCGTTCGTCGACAATGGCGTTGTTATGTTTACCCGGTCCTTGGTTCCGAGGATCTTTCCAGGGGAAAACTAAGCCAGCCACCGGCACTTCTCATGCATGCACACAAGAATGTCCGGTCCACTCCGTTACCAAAGTTTGTACATCAACTTGTTGAGCAGGTCGTACGCAAGATAAGCAAGAACACTACGAAGTACATCACGTATAACACTTGCGATGTTTGTAGCTCCAACTCCCCCGACTTCTGGTACGAACTGCGTTGAGCAAGCCATCAAAATTCGATTATAATCTACGCTCGCTTTGTCACTTCCCATCTTCTCCTCAAAGCAGCTTATGTGACAGGTCTGTTTTCAGCATATTGTCTGTACAACCTGCAGTTATCAGAATTCTTCTTGCGTATTGTCATAACTTCATCGGTCATTGAGCCCAAATTCTGTTATGCGTTCATTCCATCTCCATGTCAGCTAAAGTACTCACTGACTGTTCTCCCACACTCAGCACACACGTAGTGGGCTAAGCATGCTGTTGGAAGCTTGAGCACGATCTTAATCTCATTCGACATGAATGAAATATGACCTTGTCTGCAAGAGCAGGGTCTCCTACCGGGACCGAAATAGCAAGTTCTCAAAGCAATATATTTCTCCGCGACTTCCTGTACAGCTATTCGGTCTTCTCCTATAGGATTCGACCCAGCTACCTCCGGTGCAAGGCCCCGGGTAAACCAATTTGCATCTGTATGACTCGACCACATATTTATTGTGTTACGAGAAATCGAGCTCTTGAAAGCCATTGCTCGGGAGATCCCTCCGTATGTATGCCAAGATCTAGCCAGTCAGTCCAGTTTTTGCACCCATCACCTAAACCTCAAGAAATGCTGCACACGAACAGTCGCTACGACCGAAGTACTTGCAGGTACTTACTTTCTAAAAACATCTTAACAGTGCCCTCGCTTGATAATCAGAAAGATGAGCTGAAGCGGCCATCCCTAATTACTACTATTTCGGGGTCTCTTGCTGTGTTGTCGACGGGAAAGTTGGCTTATAAGAGATGGACCATAAGCAACGTAAGATGGGAGTGCTGTGGACAGAACTCTTTCCTGTATATGAGATAACTTGCACACAGCGTCTTGAACCTTAATTGTTGCTTCTAGCATATTTCAACGTTACAAGACATGTGTTGGTGAATCCAGTACCGCTGTTGGAGCTGTGAGGTTATCAAGGAGGACCAATGAGATGTCTTCCAAGACTTTTCGTATTGGAGGTATGGCCAGGGAGCAATAAACGAGAAAACCGATGAAGGTGGGAGATAAACTCAGCAAAAGGCGGACCAGCGATGCCCGTGTGGTAGTCAAAACATTTCGTGGACGGAATCAGACGGTCGTGGACATGAGTCATAAGCAAATGGTCAACTACTTACCGCAATGGAGACCAGGCTGAGTCAGATACAGAAGAAAACACAGCAAGATATCAAATTAGTTCCTACAGTAAACACGCTAGCCCGTGCAGCATTCTGCGAAGGTCGACACAAGTCACTAGTTTCTACATTATGAAAATATACACGACAATATGCTGTCGTCAAAAAGTCCCTTCACCCAAATAAATGTTGTTCATGTTTCGACTATACAATTCATATCAACGAAAACAGCATATCTCAACGCATTCTCACTTTCTTCCAGGGCCTCGCTCGGATGTCGTCGTTGCCGTCCAACGTTACTCAAGCACCTTTCCTGCACCGACCTTCGTGCCTGAGCCTCAAGTTCCTCAACACTCAACGCACGAGTCACGGTCTCACAGCATGGCATCTCTGTGAAACCACAACCACGGGAGCCAGCCCTACCTCATGTCTTCCACAAAGTTATCGTTGTCGAAAACATTCCGAGCGACAGCAGCGATGCTGTGTAACGCACCTGCCATCACAGTCTATGATGCCATAAACTTCCAAATCGCATCTTGCCTCGCGCTACACAGCAGCAAGACAAACGCACGCTCTGTGCAACTCCAACGTACGATCTTGGCTCCCAACAGCATATAATGGGCATTGTTCTCGCGATGTGCAGGGGGAGAACAATGGAAGGGCGAAATTGGTGTTCGGATAAACTTCTTTCCTGCTGAGGGGCCGAATGGCCGTTGGTATCTGGGATAACGGAGGTTGCGACTGGATGCTATAAATGGTTCTGTTGGCATATTGAATCGTTTCTGGTCATCGGAACAACTCCAAGCCGTGTCAAGTTGGAAAGATGCTCTTTTCATCCCAGATACCTGGTGTTCACAGAGTTGCTGACTCTTTTAGTGTTGGAATTTATTTTTCTCAGAAAACTGTGCTAGTCTTCTGTAAATATGCGGAAGCTGGAGAATAAGATAAGCGATTTCTTGGCGGCTCTTAGCGATTCATGTTTGTTGCTTTCTTTTGTCTCCTTCCAAGCTGAGACTGATGTTTCACGTTACACAGAATGCAGCCTCCGAAACAATAAAACAGCCACCTCAGACTTGCAAATACGTGACACAAAAGATAAATTTTTTGAGTTCTTCTTTAGATGACATACATTCTTCCAATGGCGATTAGTATACATATGGAATACTTCTGGCGCGTAAATGCGTAAGTAAGCCCGAAGTATCCCAACTATCAATCGTGCCTTGTGAGCCGAAAATTTGCTGCACCACCTTAATCGTTTGGGTGTCCGGAATTTTCTTTATTTCGTGATTGGTGCAGATCATGTAAGTCCAGAATCATCATCTACTGCTGCGCCGTCATCCACGATGTTGTCCATTTCTTCCTCTGTAATCTCCATACCAGCACTGCTCATCAGCCTCGTGTTCTTGTCTTCAGCTAGAAAGAGATTAGTAAAGCTAGCGTGCTTTTTGCTATGGACCGAATGACTTACTCCTAGCGGTCACAGCTAGATTCTCTTGCACCTCGCAATCTAGTAATATTGTATCATCTCCAATCTTACTGCGCTTTCCCAATATACAGCCGGTCAACTTACAATTCTTGCCAACGACGACCCCGTCCATGAGTAGGCATCGTAGCAACTTGGCCCCCGTTCTGATGGTACAGTTAGCGCCGATGACGCTTTCTTTGATGGATGTCTTTTCTTCCACAATTACGTTCTCGGCAAGAAGACAGTCTGCTCTCGAGATGGTCGTACGTGCTGCAATGCCCTCCGGGTAAGCTACCTTAGAATGATGAGCTAAAGGAGAAGAAGCTTTGCCAGCGACTTCAATCGCTTCAATTTTAGCGAGTTGGAGCGAGACCGAAAGAAGCAGTGGCCCTGTGTCAACTCGGCGGATCAGAGGGATCGGCGCTCCCACTGTTGGCTGTGATGGGTGTACATAGGCTAAAAGTGGTGGTGTAGCTAGCTTTGGCTGTTCCTCCTCAGATGGATCGACGTTGGTGACGTTGGTGGAGCAGAGAGCATCGAAGTCGACCTTCATCGGCTTCGCCACGTTTTCCTCTTCGGTCGTTGCTGCTTCTAGCCCTAGAACCTTGGGAAGTCCCAGCTTCTCACCTAAACCCTTTTGCCAATCTGTCTTTGCCCACCACCCAATCAAGTCTTCATCTATACTTTCGATCCTGTCGTTAGTGTTTATCATATCTAACACCCAGGAGGGGAATAGATAGATATGCGCATCACGATGACTACCCAGCATGCGCACCCTTGGATGTGCTTGGAGTAAGCTGTGCCGTATGGGGAGGAACTTTTTGGCTTCTATGATATCATCCAATGTATCAGTTGGCACTGAGTAAACGAGATTCGACACGTGCTTGAGCAACGGAAAGTGTACAGAAGAGTGGACTTGAGAACCCAATGCAGATGTTGCGATGAAGCTTGTTTCCTCCCCTTTGACAACTGGCTCTACATTGGTATCGTAGAAGACACCAAGCCCACCAGTATTGCCTCGCCCGCCAGGACGGCAAGCTTGAACTGCCCACAAGTCGAGGAATGTTTCTCCGCCAAGTTCACAGACCAGGTCACATGGTAGGACCATAAAGTTTCGCTTGATAATGGCTCTGACCTCTGGTAATCTGAGAATCTGTGCAGTGCGGGTGTCGAAATCAAGACCTTTTGGCGCTAGCAGACTTGGCATTGGGACATTCGTCATGTGAAATTGAGGATTCGTCTTCAGAGCGGTATTTATAGCCGAAGCTGATGATGGTGGAACGACCAGAGTGATATCTGTGAAGTGTATTTCAGCCTGGATTCTTCAGTATCGACAAGGAACTTCGTTTACCCGTAATGAGCATCCGCCGACAAAAGTCTATGGCATACCAGACCATAGGACGATTTGCGATGGGAAGTAAGGCCTTTGGGTTCTGGTCGGCATTGGTCGTGAAAGTAGGAAATGACGATCCAGGACCACAAAGTATGATGGCCTGGAATGGAGTAGTTCCTGCATCCTCCGACATAGCTGCGTGTGTCTGTATTGCCATGAAAATGTGGAGATTTTCTCGTGTCCCTTGATTTCCCAACCTTTCTTTCGTGTAGACGGAAAGACTTGTCAAGATGACTTCAGCGTTGATTCAAATCCTGGAGGATGTAAGGAGTGTGAAGCAGAATATATATTCGATCGTTGCGGAATGTTGCTGGACTGATAATGGCTCTATCAAAATCTCAAGTGAAAGCACCTGCATCCGTTGTCGCCTCACATATCAGGCAAACTTTGTGGTTGCCATGTCAATAAATGAGCCTCGGAACTTGAATTTACAATGCTGATGCGCCAGCCCCCTCAATTGACGTGCAGGTTTCAAAAGCCTTACAGAGAAAGCAGCTTGCGATAGAGATGAACACATTATTCTAGATGTCGTCTTCATACGATCGATACGAGCGCAATGCGCGCACACAACCTGCTCGACATGGCTTGACTTACTGGATCCCTTTGGTACTCACGGTAACTGTCGCAACTGCTGGTGTAGCCGCGTGGATATGGAGCGAACGAAGTGATGATGATGAGGATGCACCTCGCGAAGACAGAGATAGACATAGAGGCCAACAGCCATACGGCAGAAACCCAGATGGAAGTGTTAGAATTGGATCACCATCATACGCAGACGTGCGACCAGGAGAAGTCGCATATGGAACAACACAGCAACGACAAGATGAGTCGCAAGGTTACATGGCGCGAATGTCCGGAGCGTTGCGAAGGACTCCAAGTCCGCAGCAGTTCATGGAAGGCGCGTCAAGGAGTGTCGCCGCTGGGGTGGCTGCAGCTGGAGCGGTCGTTGGAAGTGCCCTCTCCTCCATTAGAGAAGAGGACAGGAATGCATTCAAGGATCACAAGACATGGTCCGAGGAAGTTGACACAAGGCACAGAGAGCAAAGTTCGGGACCTATCGAGACACGATCTGTCAATGAGGCAGGTTTAGCGTTGGGACCACGAGTACCTGTTGAGAACGGCAAAAGGAAGACCGTAGCGATCGTGGTTTCCGCAGATATAAACGAAGATGGGCAGATGGACGAGGACGATGTGTTTGTAGAGAACGCATCTATACTTTCGCATCTACCACGAAACACGGACTTTTCGAAGATCCGGTTATTCGTCTTGATATACGCACCTGGACTCAAGGAACACCCTCTCGATGTAAGAAAGAGCATTGGACTTCAGAGTATTCATAGTGCGTATATATACTAATATATCTCCCAGATTGCATCTCGGCCTCCAGGATCACTGAGCTCCTCATTCTCGAACATCGGGCATGACCAGGCGCAAACACCAACGGAAGAAGCTAACAAGACTATGTAAGTGCAATAGACCCAAAGATGTTCTTTGCTAACAGCTTCAGTGGTGCTTCTTCCAACTCTCCAGCATTCGAAGCCATTTATTCCCAAGGTTTATCATTGGTAGAGAAGGAGACGATGGTACTTCCATTTACCACTCTAACGGGACATGTTCACATCCTGCGACACCTCAATCCAGAGATAGTCTACCTTCAAGAATATCTAACCGGAAACAACGGCGATGTTGTTACTCACCTTCAGACATGGCTTCGTCAAGATGTAGTCGTCGTTGTGGGTGCCGACAAGGGATCTGGTGGTCTTGTCGATAGTGAATCGGAAGCAGAGGCAGCTCCCAAGAAAGCCCAGAAGTGGTGGGAGAAGGATGAGAGAGTCGGGCGCGGCAGAGGTGTGGTTCTTGTTGACGGTATACGGGTAGGAGATGATTGGGAGAGACGCGTTCAACGTAGGGAGTAGATACCATTTCCATCGCGGCTTTTGTGGATTTCTGCACTGGGATATACTTATGGAAAGATCTGGGTGTATCATAATGAATTACAATATATATTTAACGAACTGGTCGCCACGCTTATCGTCGCGTTTGTCGGCTAATACGTCAAATGCATTCAGACGGCTGTGTCAGCCAGCCTCAGGTACCTTCCATTCGTGTTCATAGAAACAAAGATGGTTGAGTAAGTACGTAACTCTGACGTAGTATCATCTCCTGGAGATATATAGAGGTATATCATCTCTTGATTTCTGTCCCTTATTGCATCGCATCACAGCGAAATCCATTTCCATGCAATAATGAAGATATATTGGAGCCAAATGTGGTAGGATTTTTAGATCATTCTTGAAGATACCTTCACGAGCTGTAACGGTGAGAACAGCTCTTGCGCCGGGTATTGCTGATCTAGATATCGGCCTCTCATCTATCGTGTGTGTGTGTGTGTTATTATTTAACGTCCGGCGGGCACGTGCTCAAGGCACGTGTCCTGGGAACCCTACGGATCATAGGACGCCAGGGGAGGTAGGCCCCTGGGGTGCGATCTAGTCTACTAGTATATAAAATGATGTTACACGTCGACCGCCTTTATACAGTTCAGCA